>JAKOGI010001959.1:147500-155000 GCA_029747015.1 Carnegiea gigantea
ATATATAATATATATATATATATATATATATATATATATATATATGCATATATATATATATATATGCTGTATCGAGTTGCTGGATGGTTGCTGCTCGCTCGGTAAATGTATACATAGCTATTTTATTTGACTTTTATGTTAATATGCTATGGTTATGGAATTGAAAATCGAGTTGGCAGTCGGATGGCTTGAGGATGAGCTGATGAGAATTTTGAGGTTCTTTGTGGTCGGTGTTGTGTGAGGAGGGAGTCTAGGTTGTGTTTAACCGCAATTGTGTGGATTGCGAGGCCATGTGTGGCTTATTCTGCTGAGTTGATTATGAAGTATTTGAATGTGTTATGTGCAAACTCCCTTCCCTTTTATGTCGTTAAGTTTCACCTTACGAGTGAGGGTGAATTTGAAAAAGAAAGTTTTCATGGTTGTAACTAATAGTAACCATAACTATTAGCAATCAATCGCCTATTTTAACTATACGAATACAGTTTTGGAAGTGAACTCGCTTGAATGGGGGAATCCCTAAAGAATTTAAATAAAAAGAGAGTGCGTTGTATGAAAAAGGATTTCGTTGAGAGAGGCAGCAAACTTATTAGTCGTTATGGCCATATGCTTTAAATTGGCCAAGACATTGTGCATACGAACAATAAGATGGGAGTGAACCTGCTTGAATGAGGGAATCCCTAGCCTAGGGAGTTATTCCAGTAGTGGGGAGCCCTAGAGACCCTGACGAGGATTAAGGCCCAAAAGTTAGTTGCCATTCCGGTAGTAAAAGCTTGGCATGAGCGATAGTCTCACTAGGGGTTGAGAATAAATCTCACCCAATAAGCACATTATGATGATCTTATACCCAGAGTATTTTCCTAATAAGTAAAAAAAGTAGTCCGCATTTTGCCTTTTTAAGTATTTCAGAAAGGAAGTTTTTAAGGGTCATTATAGGACCAATACGAAGGAGATTCTTTTAAAGAATATGCGCCTCAAAGAGATTAAGAAAAGAGCTTTATAAGCCTCAAGAGGCTAAGAAAAGAGTTATTATGAGCCTAAAGCGGCTAAGTAAAGTGTTTTCAGAAAAAGAAAGTAAGCTTCCTGTGCATAACTTGTGCATACCCTATGAATGATGTTCTAAGTGAAGTATGACCATTTTCTTGTGCAAATAAGTTTAAATGTGCATGTTTAGCTAAAGAAAGCTCCTTACATAATCTCCGCTTCTTGTGTTTAAGCATATCGTTTAAGTGAATTAGATAGATAAGGTAGAAATAATGAATTATGTCACATAATCTATGAAAGAAAGTTTTGTGCTTAGCCTCGTTGCTTGCTTATATGTTTGACTGCTTGTTAGTAAAGGAATTTAGTCATTCAGGGACCTAGAAATGGGTTCGAGTGGTTAGAATGAGATTTATGGATAGTGATCATTCCTTGAGGACAATGACTGCCTAATATGATAGTAAAGTAAGAATACGTGATATGTGACTATTAAAGATATTACTGCCTGCAACGGTTTTGGTTTTAAGGAGTCGGGGAATACTCACTGAGCGTGTGACTGCTTATCTCATTACTCTTTCTCCTTTTTTCCTTAGGTTTGCATTATGACAAGTAGAAGCCAAGTCACTTATGCCAAGATGGAGTTATCCTTGCTTGCAAGGTGTCATGTGTGCCCATTTGAAGGGAGTCTTACATGTTTATCGAAGTCATGTAATGCATTCCTAGAATTATAAATGTTTGTAAACAAGTATTCTAGTTCATGTAGTGCATTCGGTTTAGGAATTACTCTGTATGGCTATGTGAGCCAACCATCTAATTTATCAAGTTATCCTTTTAGCTGAAATCAGTTACATTTTGGGATGTAAACCCCATTACTCCGGTTGTATGAACTGTTGAATTGTATCTTTCATTTCTCCTATACTAATGAACTATGTAATTTGATGTACTCCGAGCGAGTTGTTCGTTGAGTTATGAACTCTGGTGTGTAGTCGTTGAGCTTATTTTAGAATATTTTACGCTTCCGTTGATTGCAGGGTTTTATTATGAGACTTTTAGCCTGGAAACGGTCAGTTATTAGGAAAAACTCTGTCCGTTTTACCCCAGAAGTTAAGTAATAAGTAAGTAACCGTAACGCTCCTGGCCCTAGGGGTTAGAGGTGTTACATTAATGGTATCAGAGTAAGGTCCTGCGACCACAGTCCGCGACCTGAGTCTTACATTTCATGTAGTTATCTAGGAATGAGTTCACGATGATGTGATATATGCTTGCTTTGGTGTGTAAATGTGAGTTTTATGTGAAGGTTAGCGCGTTTACCTAGTTAGGTGCGGCTTGAGTGAGCTCATTAACCGAGTGAATGAACGAATTGCTAAGACTATAAGCCAAATAACTTGTATCCTCATGTATAAGTTAAGTGTTAGCTCAATCAAAGTTGTTTCACTTATATGCCTTGGTGATTTGAATCAAAAGTTTTGAGAGCACGTGGTTTGAACTTAGACAACTAAGAATGTTTAACTCCAAGCTCATTCTTGCCCCTTAAGTGTGATTTGCTCCTCGAACCCGATAATAGAGTGAGCAGACGCATTCAATGGTTGGTAGGGAAAGAGTTAGAAGCAGTTGAACCATTCTCCTATTAAAAATGAAGAGTCTCAAAATAGATAAGCTATTTTTTATCCTTGAAACTCAAGATTTTGAAATATTGATGCCGTTCTAATTGTCGAGTCAAGTTTTACTTCACACCGAAGGATTAGCTTCGCAAAACTCCCAAGTATGTGTCCTTATGTGTGTCAGAATGTTGCTTATTAATGTGTACGTGCTAAGATGTGTACATCCATGGAGTTGTTCGTAATAGATTAGGAAAGGAATGATTGGAGATTAGTTGCTATGATTGATAACCCTATTAAATGGTACCTTCCATTTTCAAATTCTGAATTCCTGAGTATGTTAGGGGCTACTTTTGTATACATGCTTGAAAAACTAAATGCTAGTGGTAGAATGTTGGGAACATTGTGTAAATGTGTCTGCCGTTTTCCTTCTTTGCCATTATTGCCTAAACAGTGCACTATCTGCTTTCCATCATAGGGATTGTCATTCGGGATGGAATGATAATGTTTTGGTTGGAATGAACCTTGATACACCTGGAAAGAACAAGGGAGAAAGAACCTAGCAGACTTTGGAATTGTTACTCCACGTGCATCACCTCGTTACCTCTTGGGGCAACAATATATGCCTTCCCAACACTTTCTTAAGCACAAGCACCAAGTGTAGAAGCAAGGATGCCCATAGTAGAAAGTAAAACCTTCCCATCTATACTAGGAGTTCCTCAGACCAGTATCTGTGAGACAAATGTGTCACAAAATCTCAATGTATATCCGTAAGACCAATAATGCTGTTATTCTTACCCCCCGTTAGTTGAGCGATGGTCAACTTCAAATAGTTGGGACAAACCTCAAGGCATAACCTTAACCTTAGGTTTTAAATGAGGGTTGCATTCATGCATACTTGCCTAGATGTCTTTTCGTGAGATACTACCGTGAGTCTGTATGTTTTGAAGCTTAAGCATAATGTTATGCAAAGTATAACGGTCATGGGAGCCCGTATAATTGCTTAGGATCATTATGCATGATTATTCAAGTGTCTTGTGAATGATTGGCTCAGTAAATGCATATCTTGGTATTTGCTTGACTTAAGTTGGCTTAGTATGTGACTTGGTTATCCAGATAATTTAAGTTTTGTAATTTATAGCATGACATGACCTCTGACTCATTGTTTGCATTTCGTGAATCCTATGATTCCATGATATAGCTGAGTAACTGCATATACCCGTATTTAAAGCATGATGAGACGACCCTAGAAACCTGCATTCACATATTCTTGCCCTTATAGGTTTGATCAAAGTAGCGCAGCAGAAGCATGTAGGCCCACAAGCCGTAGGCCCTAGGATTCATCTGAGAGCATACCTATTCACTTACACGAACCTATGACTTAAGGGATGATCGGTCCCAAAGTGGGGACTTTAGGGAAAGCCTTACCACCGTCAAAACCATTGACTTACATTCTTGCCCTAGCATTTCCTTCTCAAAGTTGTTCCTATCAACATGTTATGCTAATTCATGTTATTCATGATTCTTGATCTTCAATGCTCTGTTGTTAACCCTACGTGATGTCAATGTAATCTTGAATGCTACTTCAAGTTCTTTCATTGCCAATATGGTGTAATTGGTATCTCTACTATCTTAGTGTGACATGGTAGCTTTCTAGTAAATGATTTAACCTTAGATTGACCTAATATCTTCATGTTTTAGAATGAACCTGATTAAGTTAACCCCTTCATATGACTTTAGCATGTCCTGTCCAAGTTGCCATGAATGCAAGGCCTAAAGGTTAGCTGTGATTGATACATAGACATAGGAGTGTTAGTTGCGCATGCTTTCGTTTAGCAAATTGCTTGCTACATGCGTATTAGGCGGTATCATGTTACTTACAATTCCTAGGCTTGAGAATGCTGAATTACTAATAATATGCGATGCTTAGCGATACTGTTGTGCTTAAGTGATGCTACGTGGTGCTATGTGATGTATGTATTACTCTAATGTGCTATAGGAATCTCCATGGTAGTCGTTGTGATCCAAAGGTTACTTGAATTCATGTTTTAGAACGAGACTACTTGTATATGACCTTGAGGAGTCAACAGCCCAATTGTCCTTCCTTTAAACTTCAATTCATTGCAATGCATGTACTTAGAGTTGTTGCTTACTAGGTGGATTCAGTCTAGATTATCAAAAATCTATGTTCATTTATAAAACAAGCTCAATATGGTTATCCATGCCAACTCATTTGCCCCTCTTCAATGTGATTTGCCCTTGGCGCCTAAATAGAGTGAGTAGACACTTGAAGAGGATTGGTGAAGAGAATACTAGATACCAAAAGCCTTTTTCCGTTTTTCAACTAATTATAGAATGAGATTTTGATTTTAGTGCCATTTGTGTAGACTGTGTCAAATGTGTGCACGTCTTAGGCACGACTGAACTATGAACCTGAGAATTTCGAGGACGAAATTCTTTTAAGGGGGGAGAATGTGACGCTCACATTCCCTATTTTACGTTAAGCTGGTCGTATTGCCTTTTTGTGTCGTAAAATCATATTTTTAGCAACTATATGAGTTAAATATTATCATTGCGCTTATGTGAACGATAATTTTATTTAAAAGAATTACTATTGTTATTAATGATTTTGAGATTAATTCATACAAATTTGTGTCGATAATTAATTTAGTCGATTCCCGAATACGATTAAGTTATCAACCTTAGAATTCGTTTCACTAGTTATTAAGTCAAACCTTGATGTATTTGGGGTCGATTAATCGACGAACGATTGCATTAATGATTTGAGTTTAGAATAAGAGGTACGAGATTAGACTAGCAATTTTAGCTGATAAGCAAGCTTTAAAAAAAGAAAAAGGGAAAAGAAAAAGAGTAAAAAGGGGCGAAGCCCCTTTCTTCTTCTCCTTCTTTTCACACAAGAACACGACAGAGGGGAGGGAGCTCTGCTGCTCCCAACCCCGTGACCCTCGGTCACCATGGAGAGAGAGAGAGAGAGAGAGAGAGAGAGAGAGAGAGAGAGAGAGAGAGAGAGAGAGAGAGAGAGAGAGAGAGAGGAGAGAGAGAGGGCGAGCTGGGGTCGAGGACGATGGCGGCGCACCGATGAGTCAGGCGCCGGCTGACCTACGCACCATCTCGAGGAGAGAGAGAGAGGTCGAGCGAGAAGGAGGCGCGACGGGGAGAGGGGGACGGGGCTTCAAATGCCGGCGACTAGGCATGGTTCCGGCGACCACCGGGGGGTCCCAGTAGCAGTAGCTAACGAGTGGGGAAGCAAGGAACGAACCAATTGCATGCGGGCCACCGACCAAACCCTAGCAGACATCAGAACCACCACCATCACCACCGTAGTCAGTCTGAGAAGCCTAATTAGCCAAGGAATTGGGTCCTCTAGCTTGGAGTCTAGGTGGATATTTCTCACTTCCTAAATATTAGTAATTTGGAAAATATTTTAGCCCTTAAGTTGTGATGCATGTCAGTTTAGGATTAGTTAGATTAATTGAGATTATGCATATCCTATTTCAGATGAATTTAGTTTAAATCGATGTATTTTAAGTTTAATTAGTTCATACCTGAAAGTAACTTTGAAATAACCTAATAATGCTTCGAATCGATATACATTAGTTTAGTTAATTAACGCTTGAAAATAGCTTCGAATCGATATATGTTAGTTTAGTTAATACATGCTTATAAGTAGCTTCGAAATAATATACGAATGTTTCGAATCGATGTCCGTTAAGTTAACTAATTCATGCTTGAGAATGACTTAGAAAAGAACTAAGAATGCCTAAAACTAATGCATGCTGAATTGGTTAGCTCTCGATTAAAAGTAACCCTGAAAATGACCTAAACATGTTCTGAATCGATATTTGTAAAGTTAGTGCATTCATGTTTAAAAGTGACTTTTCAAACAACCTAAGCATGTTTTGATTTGTCGCTTGATAAGTTAGTTGATCATGTTTAAAAGTAGCCCTTGAAAAACCTAATATGCTTTAAATTGATGTATGTTTAATTAGTTGACCCATGCTTTGAGATGTTCTCAAAACAATCTAAGAATGTCTTTAAACGACGTATGTTAAGCTGGTTAGTCACGCTTTGGAAATCACATGAACTTGGCATGCTTACCTCCCATTCGCAAGTTAGGAATGTAGGCTAGTTTCATGCCTTGTGAACTTATTTTAGTTCGTTAAGTACTTATTTCAATTTGATACAATATATATATATATATGCTGTATCGAGCTGCTGGATGGTTGCTGCTCACTCAGTAAGTTTATATGTAGCTATTTCATTTGACTTTTATGTTAATATGCTATGGTTAAGGAATTGAAAACCGAGTTGGTAGTCAGATAGTTTAAGGATGAACTAATGAGAATTTTGAGGTTATTTGTGGTCAGTGTTGTGTGAGGAGGGAGTCTGGGTTGTGTTTAACCGCAATCGTGTGGATTGCGAGGGCATGTGTGGCTTATTCTGCTGAGTTGATTATGAAGTGTTTGAATGTGTTACGTGCAAACTGCCTTCCCTTTTATGTCATTAAGTTTCACCCTGCGAGTGAGGGTGAGTTTGAAAAAGAAAGTTTTTATGGTTGTAACTAATAGTAGCCGTAACTATTAGCAATCGATGGCCTATTTTAACTATATGAATACCGTTTTGGGAGTGAACTCACTTGAACAGGGGAATTCCTAAGGAATTTAAATAAAAAGAGAGTGCGTTGTATGAAAAAGGATTTCGCTGTGAGATGCGGCAAACTTATTAGCCTTTATGGCCATACACTTTAAATCGGCTAAGATATTGTGCATAGGGACAATAAGATAGGAGTGAACCTGCTTGAACGGGGGAATCTCTAGTCTAGGGAGTAATCCCAGTAGTGGAAACCCTAGAAACCCTGACGAGGGTTAAGGTCCAAAGGTTAGTTGCCATCTCGAGAGTAAGA
>JAKOGI010001960.1:0-107500 GCA_029747015.1 Carnegiea gigantea
TATATATATATATATATATATATATATATATATATATATATATATATATATATTTATAGAAATTAGCAAGATAAAACTGGAGTTATAAAAATAAAGGGAAAGGGCCTTAGGCCGGACCAGATAGTCCGCCCAGGCTCCCTGGGTAGGACCAGGTCCAATCCCATGTGATTGGGCCCTAGAAGCCTCTTCAGCGTGACCTAGAATCTGGGTGCAGGTCTGATACAAGAACTCTGGCAGATTCCTAAGTCAGATCAAACTCCTAATTCTGGTCCAAAATATTCCATGGCTTTGGTCTGAATCTGTTTTCCACAGATGGATATCAAATGAAACAGTTAAAAAAAACGTTAATCTTTAACTAAATAAAGTCACCAGTGAGTTTTAGAAAAGCCTACAAATCATTACATCTTTTGAAGCATATCATATGGATAGTGACACCAAAGGGACACCAAAGGGACATCGAAGAGACAAATTGAAGCTGCTTCAAAAGAGTTTTGGAAGGCCCCCAAGTAATTCCTAGTGTGAGGACCATCATGAACCCTTAGTTTGGAACCGAGGTTATAGATCTGGGGGCGATGATATAGTGATGCAATGGGATGCCTCTCACCACCCTAGTCATCACTGACTACCTTTATTAATCAACATGGGAAATTAATCCTTAATCATGCTAATAAACATTCATGGAACAAATTAAAATGACTTATATAACCAAATGCAATGTCATCCAAACGTAAGCAAAAGGAAAATTGTTCAAATTATTGCAGCAGGTAGTGAACTACAAAAAGATTACACCTTTGTTAATTTAGAATCTAAAATCATGAAAAGAAATGGAGCAGAAGCGTAGAGAAAGGTAGAGTCTTTGCCCTTAGGACAACCTACTTGATTTGTTTGGAAACCTTGCAGAGTGGCGCATTTTTAATTGGTGGCCCAATTCTCTTGCGCTCTCTCTCTCTCTCTCTCTCTCTCTCTCTGCCCCCTCCAATGTATGGAGTATTTCTCTCATAAATTTTGATGCTCTCTTATCTCTAATTTTTTTTTGATTTGTTTTGAGGCTAATTTGATTTGATCCTCTAGCTGATGGAAACGTTTTGATACGGAATTCATGCCAATTCAATGCCTCTAACCCTTAGGGGTAGCCCCCTATTTATAGTGATTGTGGGGATAGTCCAAGTCAGTTTAAAGAAAGGAGACCTAACCCTAGTCTCATTAAGGTTGATCTAAACATGTGCATTAATTCAGTTAGGATTCTGACTAATTAGTCTAGGTAAACTAATTAGCCTAGAATTCTAGTTAATTAATCCTACTTAGGTAGAAACAGAGTCGGAAATAGGGATCCTGGTCGGGTTCCCAGCTAGAGGACATAGCTGGGTTCCTGGGCTGAGTTGCTGATAGTCCAATTTATCTTGGCCATAACTTTCACGTCTGACGTTTGCTTCGGGTGATTCTGTTTTCCTCGAAATCTTGTTGTGTCTAGTTTATAATAAAACTAATATCATAATTTTTAGATACATGTGAAATAAGATGTAAGCAAAATAGTAAACATGTGTTATTTTTCATTACAAGCCAAAATATTTGACTTATATCTTTTATGTTGCTTATCGGACTTTGGTGAATAATTTTCATTAGGAAGCTTATTAAATGAAGAATGTTGATATGCAGAATTAATAATCTTATACTCCCTAGAGTGGATCTCAATTGGACACTGAACATTACCAATTCGGGCTTTTTGGGCTTGTGGGCTCTATTGGCCTTTTGGACTCGAATTCAAGGATAACTATGTTGGGCCCCTAAGTACACAAGTTGAAGTATAGTTTTTGTCAAAAAAATGCACATACAAAATAGTACAGTGATACATACCCATAAAGACAAGGGGTGGGGTGAGGGGCCCCATTAAAGGGTTACAGAATAGGATGAGCAATTAAAAAATAAGATGCCATTTTTAGATATCTACAGCTAGCCCCCAGTTTTGTCGAGTTGGAGTGCAGCGAAGGTTAAAGTAATAGTTGCTTTGTGTAGCTGTATGTTTCGTTGTGATGATGTAGAATTCGCTTTCGATTGCTAAGGATCCTGAGACTTGGTTCTTGTCTATCTTTGTTGTGATGTTGCCTAATGCATTTATGCTTGACTTAGAAGATTGGTGAATTTCATTACCTTTGGAGTAGCGGACCTTTTTCTTGCTAGTCAGGAAAATTCATGAATTTATTTCCCCGTATTGTGAGAGTAGCGGACCCTTTACTGGTCGAGTAGGTTTCTGTATTGCAAGATTAGCGAACCCTTATGCTAGTCAGGCAACTTTATCTCTTCGTGTCGTTGGAGTAGCAGAAGCTTATGCTGCTTAGAGAACTTTTTCTCTCAGCATCGTTGGAGAAGCGAACCTTTTTTAGTCGAGCAGGTTTCTGTATCGTTAGAGTAGTGGAGCTTTTTATCGGTTAAACAAACTTGTGATTTTGTCCGTATCACTGGAGTTAGCGGACCTTTTACCGATCACACAACTTTATCTCTCCATATCATTTGAGTAGCGGACCTTTTGCTATTTAAGCAGGTTTCTATATTGAGTAGCGGACCTTTTGCTATTTAAGCAGGTTTCTATATCATTGGAGTAGCGGACCATTATGCTGATCAAGCAATTTTATCTCTCGATATTGCTGGGGTGGTCAGTCTTTGTCGATCGAGCAGGTTTGTGTATTACTGGAGTAGCAGACCCTTATGCTGGTTGGGTATACTCTTGATTTTTCCTCATTTACTCTGCATCGCTGTAGTAGCAGATATTTTTACCAATTAAGCTAATTTTATCGATGAAATGTCAACATTATCGACTTTAGCTTTTGACTTATTCTTTTCTGTATGTATGCTCCGGATGCTCATCAATGTTGATTATCCATTGGTTTCTTCTTTAAATGCTTTCATAAGCATTTCATTCTTTTCTTCTTAAATATGCATGACTTGCCTTGGATGCTTATGGATGTAGAGAACGCCTTGGATCCCCTTGGCTTTGACTTCTTCCTCTTTTGTATTTTCAAGAGAAACACAACTATGTGATGGTAGGGAACTCGGCCAAGTTTTTTGACCACTTTCTTTGCCTTCGCTTTTTCCTCATTGTTTGTATGCTTATGTTCTTTTAATGCTTATGGGTTCCATGCACGTAGAGAACTTAGCCGGGTCCCTGTGGCTTGTCTTCTTTTTGTTTGAGTATTTGGCTCTTTGTTGAGGGAACATAGCCATGTAACGAGTTGGGAACCTGACTGGGTGCTCGTGCTTGACACCTCTTTGCTCTTGCTTCTTGTTTGCTTGCACTTTAACTCATAGTGAAGGAATATATGCATGTGGGTAGTAAGGACCTTGGCCACGTCCTCCCTTGGCTTCTTCCTTCTCATTTGCCTATAAATAGCTTGGCTTGGAGAGTATTTAAGCCCCACCTACATCATGCTTCTCCTTCTGCTTTTATTTCAGTTTGCTTCCTCTTGTTGTCATTACTTGTAAGTGCTTTTAAATATAAGTTTTAAAAGAGCTCATTCCCCTTGCCGATCCCGTTAAGTGACACTTGCACAGGACTCCTTCATTAAAAGAGAATGGAGACCCGTTTAAGCTTGAGATAGCACCAATTTTCTTATGGAGATTGAATGCCAAGCTTGAGCCAAGTTACTGCAAGAAAGGTACATGTTCTTCTCCTTCTTTTAAGATATTTTTCATTCCTCTTGTTTATCAAACTCTTTGGTTTAATTTTCCTCCTCCTTTCCACCCCTAGAAAGTTCATAACTGATCTCAGGTGTAGGGAGAACTGTTCCAAAAAATGTAGGATTTGGATCTTTCTATATGGCTTTAGGTTGGATATCCCAACTGATGGATCGCTGTGTCACTCGTGAGATTGCTGAAAGATTTTTAGATGCCACTCACACCCTTCATTTGCCTTTCAAGAAGATGACTATTATTCCTTTTGATTTTGCTATACTAACACATTTTGCTTTTTCTGGTGATCCCTTAGTGTATAAGAAGATTTTCATCATGTTCGAGCATACCTTTTCAAGCTTTTTGGCACAGTCATGTGAAATATACCATATGGTGGCAGCTTTTCCTACACTATCCTCTTTTCACTGATGCGAGATGATGTTGGTTGGGTGGCCCATACACTTGACTAGGTAACCATTGTTTTTTTGCTCTACTCCCTAACACCAATGTTTTTACTTAACTAGGTAACCATTGTTATTTTCTTTACTTGGCTAGCATGGTTAACTTAGACAAAGTGTGGCACTTGAACTAGGGAGTGGCTGCAGATGCCACTTTTAGCTAAGACATGCAGAGCAGGGTTCGTAATACCAATACTACCCAAGGTGAAAAGAATTCTACCTTACCCTCGGCGGTATGTGGAGGGTGATTGAGGTAATAAACCCCAACTTCTCTATTACACTTTTCATTTTGGGAACTCCCATAATTATTTCATAATTTTCTTGCAGCTTTGGTTCTATGAATATTTTCCAAATCTACCTCCTGGATCCTAGGCACCTGATCATTTTTCGGTGATGCTTTCATTGAACCAATGATATCCAAATTCGACAAAATTTTCGATTGGAAGCTTGTAACACCTTTGGAGGGCTATGCATAACCTTATCATGGTATGATAGTTAGTTTTGCTTATCATTCTTTACACTTTGTTGTGATTTTAGTGCTTTGTAGGCTAACTTCACCCGTAGGGTGCTCGCGTGATTCCCCTTGAAGGCGAAGTGGTTCAATATTAAACCTAGAGAAGAATTATGATGGAAGTGCCTTTTTGCTTCGTTTGGTATTTAGGTGAGAAAATATCAATCCAAAGCCTCAACCAATGGCCTCCCTACATTCCCATGGTTCCTTCGTGCTCTATGTTTTACACTAGAACGCTATCCGTAGCAGACATAGTGCAGGTGAAGGTGGGCGCCATTGTGTTGACTATATCAACCATGAGGACAACTACGTGGCATATGTTCAGCGAATTATAACCCATTTATAGTCTAGTATCCATGTTTTTCATTTGATTTGACATTTAAGTGATGTTCTTCTCATCTCCCTTTCTCTTTTTAGGGTACCCATATCGATGCTCCTTGCTAAACTTGAACATTAATGTGGCCTCGAAAGGGAAGTCAGAGCAGTATGTAAAGATCCCATTGTTTCCGGAGTCTGAGTGCCCCGAACTTTCTTTTTGTCACACTTTTACGGGGGTAAGTACATTGCCTCTCTTCTTTCCTTGGATGATTTCTTGTACTTACTTTGTTAGCCTCCTTCTTTCAGCAACACTGGGAGGAATCGCGCATGATGCTTTGCTACTTTCGGTCTGCTGCTAAGGCATTTGTAAACCTCTTCACTTCTCATCATCCTTGGACAGATGAGGTATTCCTCCCATTTTGTTCACCTTTCTTCCTTTTCCTTTTGCTTTTGTCTATAACACATTTTTTTTTCTCGCATAAGGGGCCTGAGGATTCTACCGGACAAGCACCACCTAAAAGGTCTCAATCAAGGAGACATCATCCTTCGCAGGCTCTGGGCATTCCAGAATCTTCTCATGTTGGGGAGATGAGGCCTCATCTAGATTCTTTGGTGGAAGTTGAACCCCTTCAGATTTACGATCCTTGGGATTCTTATGCTACTACTTGCTCTTTGAGGGAACCTCGAATTCTCTAGATCTTATACGACGACTGGTTATTTGGGACCATGCGTAGCGAGCCTTCTTACCACTCTTGGGTTCCGGAGGGTAGTTCTTGCCTCGTTGTAGGAATGAGCCGGTCCTCAGTTAATTTCGGTGTTTCGTAGCGCTATGTTGGCTATTTTTTTGGTGAAAGCCGTAGTGGATTTCAGGGTGATGAATAGCGTTATCTTGTTGGACTTATGTATGATGCTATTATACAATATACTTTGACTTTTGTCCCAAAAGTACAAGACAACAAAAAAATGCAAGGCCCAACCCACACTCCCCCCTTAAAAAAAAAAAAGCAAAAGATAACCATAAGTGCAGGGAGCTTTTAGTGGTCCTAACCAACAAACCATCATGCATTTGTAATACATAGCCAAGGGCGCAACAAAACACACCAAAAACTTACGAACTCGATTGGCCCTTAGGGAACCCAGCTGGGTTCGTGGTGGATCCCCGGAGAAAAAGTCCACTTAAACCTGGCCTGGTACTACGACCGAGGATCTATACAAGTTTGGATTACTCAGGGAATCACAGGCAGGATCCTTAGTCCAACGCTGATAGGACTTCTTTTTTTATACTACAAAAGCTGCCTCAGCCTAGCATTTTGCACATCAGTTGTGTCACGTTTCTTGAGTAAAACAACAAAAAAGAATATCATGTATTTTAAGAAGAGCTTGTCATCATGGCTTCCTGCCCTTGATTATGAGGATAAGTATAAGCTAAAAAGCCTTGGGTTGAATGCCGTTCCTAGCTTCTGTTAGGTCAAAATTTCTTAGACCTTTCTCAGAGCTGCCATGACTTTTTAGGACCCAGAACTCCACTTGTTTAGGTTTGGGACCCATGAATTATGCCTCTAGCTAAAGAGTTTAGTGTGATTTTATGATGTCCTCTTTATTATCCACCCATAGTCATTGCATCCTCAAAACACTTGTTTGCCCAATACTACTAGCTTTTAGGCTTAAGCTTGGATGATGTGTCTTCTGTTATAATTGATAAGGACTTTTTATCGCTAATTACTCATTTTAAGAAAGAGCATAGCTATGTATTAGGAGGCATGCATCGGCACCGTGCTATAATGCTATGCCTTTTAGGTTCTTACTTGTTTATCGGGGGTTCTAATGGCAGAGGCCCCGCTACGCTTGTCATGGTTGCAGATGGCATCTGCCACGGGAGTACTCCCGTTCCTCTTGTGCTTGTTGAAACCATGCTTTATCTTGACTATCTGCGCCACCATCCCAATCAATTTTTCTTGGGAAGCCCCTTGCTGCTCGAGGTAATGACTGATGGCCCAATGGGCCATTTTTCTTTGTAGATCCCTTGCCCTGACCCAACATCCTAGAAGGTAGAAAACCCGAACGGGCTTTTAGTGGGCCATGACTTGGTTTTGGCCAATTGTTCCCCTTTTGTTCGTCTTTCTTTCCTGTCTTTTTCCCAGTTTCGGGCTTAGTAACCTAGGCAGGTTTTCCAGGTCAATACTAATAATTTTTTTTGCTTTTCTTTTTTTTTTTGTTGCCCTACGGATATGATTGTTAGAGCATTTGAGACTGATTGTTGTTCCTTAGAAGGTTAACTCCTATCTTACCGTGCACTTTTACGGAAGAGACTTTCTACGAAACAATCAGTTGTGGACTAGGTTAGGCTTTTTAAAAAGTCACTACCCATCTGGTAGACCATTCATCAGTGGAATATTAATCGAGTTGTGACCCATGGATATCATAACTTCTAAGTACGAATTGTTGGTCTTACAACAGGGACTTACTTCTTCCCTGGGCATCATTTATGACAATGTGATCTTAGGCAGAACATCCTAAAATTAGACTGCGTCCCCTAGAGAGTTAGGCAAATAATGCAGCTTGAGTGCACTCTTGGATGGAGTAATGGCCTTAGAGTGCACTAATCACCATGCCGGGCCACTAATGTTTCCAAAATTTTACATAGAGTGGATAACCAAGCATGAGCTAGAGAAAAGGAAGGTGCTTCGAGTGAAATAAGATGTTACTACTTCAAAAGCTAGAAACAACGACATTAAGGTTCTTCGAGAGAGAGAATACATCAATGATTGTATCCCCAAGAACAGAACCCCCCCTGAGTGAAGAAAGGGAAACAACTGAAGATAGATTAGCTTTGCCTCTCAGATGCAATAAAGTTTTTATTTTCCCATAGCTTTAGTGATGTTTTTAGTACGCCTTAAAGTTGTATGCTTCACAGTTTATTTGGAAGAAATAAAAGTATTATTGTAGGAGGTAAAAAGTTCCTAACAAATCACATGTTACCACATGTAAAATAAAATAATTTTTATTTGGCCAATGAGGAGTTGCCATGAGTAAATTGACTTTGCCGTGCCATTTAAATGGAATTAAATTCTGGCTAATTAGAAATTGCCACATGTTATTATTGATGCAGTAAATAGGAATTATTTCTTTATTTAAAATTAAAAGATAATGCCTACATTATGGGCCTAACCCCAAAGCCCGACTCAAAACCCTAGCTCGGGAGCTTATAAATAGGGGTCCTCCCCCTCATTTTCAAAAGGAGCTCAGCATTCAACATCCTACAAGCTCTGGAGCTCAGACTAGAGACGACCTCTAGCTACTAAGCGATAAAGATCAAGGTCAGCTAGTTTAACATCTTCTGCAACCTCAAATTGAAGTCTACTTCAGAGTTCTTCATCCAGTTCATCGTTCGAGATCAAGCAATCTCACCCTCACATCAATTAATATATTCAACAACATTTAGGCTTAACATTACAGAATTCAGACACTCAGACTGCAAGCAACATCCAACTATCAAGTGAGAAGGATCAGAGACTTGCAAGCTTTAAAAATAGCAATAAATCATGTACAGATTAAGATCAAGAACCATTCACAGTTCTTCAGTTGATTTGCATCAATCGAGATCAAGTAGTTATGCACTCGAATCACTCAAGTAACTAGGAGATCAAATCAAAGGAATACTTCAGTTATATTCAATTCAGAGATTGTACTCACATATATGATATTAATACAATATTAAATTTGTTTCTCAATTTCTTATCTAATTTATTTTAGGCGTGAAATTTGTGTTTATAAATTTTTGGCACGCTCGGTGGTACATCTCTACCTCTCATTTATTTCTCTAAGCAAACAAGTTATATACTTCTTTAAAGAAGATATGACTCCCAAGAATTTGATCCTTAAACCTTCAAAGAAGAAGGCTATTGGATCTGCATATGAAGGATCCATAAAGGCTAGTATTGCATCTGACAGTCAAAGCACCAGGGTGATGACTAGGAGCATAACCAAAACTGCATGCTCTATTACCTTAAAGCAATAAATCATAGCTCTAACTTTGCAATCATGCAAAACTCAAAAAATTGGCTCCAACTTGCCTCCTGATGGAGCAAATCAAATTGCTTATCTCCCTAATTTGAAGTTGAATTCTCTTACTCTATTCAATATAAGGAAGACTTTACCTCATGAAATGGATGAATTTTAAACCTACGTCAATCTTGCCTTTCAGCCTTTTTGTGTAGAGAATAATAGCTATGATGATAGTGATTCTTTGCCAACATCTCCAAGGGATTTGCATTTCTTCCAATCAGAAACTGAGTCTTCTAACACTATCATCATGCCAGTAATGGTGATAGAGGCTATCAACTTAGAGGAACGACTGACAGACATGAAGGCTAAGCTTGATAGACTCTTAAGGAAAGCGCGGAAAAGGATGCCCAAATTGAGCATAATGAGCAGATTGCTGAGTTCATAAAGAAGCTAGAAAAGAAATCCTCTGAAGCTTCCAATAAAACTTTAGGCACTGGAGATTCTGATAAAGAGTCTGATGATAAGCGCAGGGCAAAGAAGGATTGTTCTTTAGGCTTGATGTCTATTATATACAAAGCCTTATACTAAGAGAGTTGATGCTCTTCATATGCCCTACGGCTATCAGCCTCCTAAATTCAACACGTTTGATGGCAAGGACAACCCCAAATAATACATCACTTACTTCATCGAAACCTACAGTAACGTTGCACTGAAGGAGACCGATTGGTGAAACAGTTCGTTCGTTCCCTTAAAAGAATTCCATTTGACTAGTATATAGACCTGTCTCTGAGTCAATTGATAGTTGGGGGTAGATAGAAAGTGAGTTCTTACATTGCTTCTATAGCACACGCCACATAGTTAGCATAACAAAATTGACTAATATAAGGTAATGGGACAACAAGCCAGTCATTGATTACATAAGCCATTGGCGTGCTCTTTCTTTGAAATGTAAAGACCATTTATCAGAAACTTCAGCTATTGAGATGTGTGCCCAAGGGATGGATTGGGGTATACTTTATGCCCTGGAAGTGAGCAAGCCCAAAACATTCTAAGAATTGGCAACACGAGCTCATGATATGGAGCTTACAATCGCTTACTGTGGAAGATGACTCGATGATGATGAATTAATGACACCATCCAGAAGTAAAAGCTCCATGCTTAGAGGTTCTAAAGAGAAGAAATGCCCTTATTCTTAGTTTAATACGCGAGAAATTCTTGACATACTTCTTAAGAAGGGGCTTATAGAACTTCCAAAGTCAAAGCGTCTTGAAGAAATCGAAAGAACTAACGATCCCAGATATTATAAGTATCACAGGATCATTAGTCATCCTATAGAGAAGTGTAAAACATTCAGGGAACAAGTCCTGCAATTTGTAAAAGAAGGAAAAACTGTATATCTTGAGAAGATATAGAAGAATCTGATTAATAATCAAATCATATTAAAAATGCTTTAGTAAAAGCACACCAAAAACTGGCGTTTAGGACCAGACTTCCAAGTCAGCCTCTATAGACTCATAAGTCATCAAAGAACTTACAGACTTTCAAGTCATTCATTGCATAGACTCAAAGTCTTTCAAGTCACTCATTTTAGACTTTCAAGTCGATAAATCTAGGACTCTAAGTCAGCTTTTATAGGCTTCTGAGTTGAGAAACTCCCTCCAGGTTAGCTTCTACCGACACCTAAGTCGTTAAACTCTTACAAACTGGTAAGTCATCAAAGTTTCAGACTCCTAACTCAGCAAAGTAAAAGACTATCAAGTCATTTAAATTCAAGACTCCTAAGTCATTAAATTTTATAAACTCCTAAGTTATCACATTTGTAGATTTTCAAGTCACTTGTATTAAACTTCCAAGTTAACAAACTCCAAGACTCCTAAGTCAACGTAATTGTATGCTTGCAAGGCATATCTAAAAACTTTCAAATTAGCAAGTTAAAGACTTTCAATTCCTAAGGCACAATAATTTCGACTCTCAAGTCATCCTTAAGGCTTCGAAATCCAAGTTTCTAGACTCTTAAGTCAGCACAGACTGTCAAGTCACCCACAGGATGCTCAACCTATCAAAATAAAAGACTTCCAAGTTGCCTTAGGACTATCAAGTCAACAAAATTACAAACCTTGAAGTGAATTTAACGACTCTCAAGTCACCAACATGGTAGGCTCTAAAGTCATCAACGACATAAGCTCTCAAAGCTCTCAAATAATTAAAGCTTAAAGATTCTCAAGTCATCTAAGTTATCGACTCACGAGTCAAACAAAGTTGTTGACTCTCAAGTTATTGAAGACTTTCAAGTCAACCTTATAGAACCTCAAGTCATTAATGTAATAGACTCTTAAGTCTTCAAAGTCAAAGACACCAAAGTAAAAGACTATCAAGTTAGTAGAATTCACGACTCCTAAGTCATCAAATCATGAAGACTCCTAAGTCATAAAACTCTCAAACTTCGAAGTCAATCCTGGCATACTCCCAAGTCACCAAATCTCGTGAACTTCCAATTTGATTTTGTAATACTTCAAAGTTGTTTCTTCAAGACTCCTAAGTCAACAAAAGTACTTACCCTCAAGTTACTATGTAGACTCTAAAGTCATCAAAATTCAAGTCTCTCAAGAAATCAAAATTAAAAGACTACCAAGCCATCAAAGTTCTAGACTCTTAAATAAAGAAAGTTCTAAGATCCAAGTTATCAAACTTAATGACTCTCAAGTTTTCAAAGTTAAAGACTCCTAAGTCAACAAAATTATTGACTCCAAAATTATTGACTCCCAAGTTACTAAATAGACTTCTAAGTCATCACGTTCGAGACTCTCAGTCAGTAAAGTAAAAGACTGTCAAGTCATTTTATCAAAGGTGTTGACTCATAAGTCACTAAGCGCATTTCCAAATCATACAAACAGACTTCAAACGGTCACCAAATTGTTGTAAACTTCTACAACGCCTTCAAGTTGGGGCAACAGTAAGATCTCATCTGATCGAGTCAAGCCTCTGTCTGATCGAGGAAGTCAAGTCTGCACTTTTGATCGGAGAAGTTACATCTGTTGTCTAATTAGACGAGTTAAGCAGCTGTTTGATTGAAGGGGTCAAGTCTGCACTGTCTAACTAGAGGAGTCATGCCTCTGTATGATTGAAGGGGTCAAATCTGCACTGTTTGATCAGATGAGTCACATTTGCTGTCTGATTAGATGAGTCATGCCTCATCTGTCTGATCAAAGGAGCCAAGCTATTGTTTTCTGATTGGGATAGTTGCATTGGCTGTCTGATTGGATGAGCCAAACCTTCTCTTTCTGATCAGAAGAGTCACCTTTGTGTCTGATAGAAGAAGTCAAGTCTTTGCTATCTAATCAGAGGAGTCAAACCTTCGCTTTCTAATTGGAGGAGCACATCTTGACTATCTGATTAGAGGGAGCACACTTTCCTTATTTGAATGTCTTCACTGTCTGATCGGAGGGGTAATATGTTCGCTATCTGACTGGAGAGGTTATGCCTTCACTATCTGAGCGGGGAAGTCATGCCTTCACAGATCTGATAGAAGAAGTCGCGGTTAGAAGGAAAAAAATTCAAGTCGACGCCGGCTAGATTAAGTTAGAGAATCTTCTGTGAAGAATTGAACCTGCTAGGAGAAACGATTCCTGGTCTTAAAAGTCGACCTCACTTCACAATCTAAATAGAGGAGTCGCAGTAAGAAGGAGGAAATTAAAGTTGACCCCTACTAGATTAAGTGAGGGAGTTTCCTGTGAAGAATCGAATCTACAGTGAGAAATAAGTCCTTATTTTGAAAGTCAATCTCACTTCGTAATCTAATTGGAGGAGTTGTGACTAGAAGAAGAAATCTGAATCGATCCTAACTATATTAAGCGAGCAAATCTCCCACGAAGAATCGAGTCTACATAGAGAAACTACTTCTCGTCTTAATAGTCATCTTCACTTGTGATCCAATAAGGGGAGCAGTTGATTCAACAACTTCCTAAAAAAATGAAAAAAAGAAAGTATTAGTTTAAGTTCTCGAAACAAAAGGCAAAAGAGCGTAGAAAAAAGGGCCCTAAAAAATGAAATATCAAAAGGTCGAAAAAAAAGAAAAAAGGGATGCAAAAAAAGGAGGCACAGGCAATCTAGTGGAGAAGGACACGAGAAAGTTGTAAATTGCGATGAAGTGTTGGTCTGATGAAGTGTTGGTCTCGAGCAATTTAACATTAAATTATCTTAGCACAACTTCTGCAAAAACGTCATGGTTGCTTTTTTTTTTATCTCTCTTCTCTTTGTGTAGTAGAACCAACCATGAGCGACAACACCACCAAGAATCAAATTGACATTACTGATTACAGAGTATAATGAAGAGAAAGTGGTGTCTAATTTCTGGCTAACTGCAATAAAGACTCGGGAGATTTTAGAAGAAGTGATTACAGAGTATGATGAATTGACAATAGCCTGAAAGGCGAATTTATACCAATTGTCGAGAAAATTATTGATAGAATTTTATCTGAATTTGTTGATAAAATTGTATCCCTCTAAGTTGTTGATAAAATTTATCACAATTTGTTGATAGAGTTCTATCCCTTTAAATTGTTGATAAAATTTACCACAAGTTGTTGATGGAATTTTATCATAAAACTATAAGATAAATTATCTTCAAAAAAAAAAGGTGTGGTCTACCAAGTCGCCAAATTATTTGGCCAAAAAAAGAGGAAAAAAAGAGGAAGCCCACAAAAAAAGAGCTCCGATCATTAGCATTTTTCAGCTTTCCGAGACTCAACCGCTTTAAACACTCGAGATTCATGTGCGCGTCTGACTCTCGAAGGGGGCATTTGTAGGAGGTAAAAATTTGCTAACAAAGCACATGTCGAATCCTATAAAATAAAATAATTTTTATTTGGCCAATGAGGAGCTGCCACGTCTAAAATTGGTTTTGTCGAGCCATTTAAGTGGAATTAAATTCTGGCCAATTATTGCATTAAATAGTGATTATTTCTTTACTTAAAATAAAAAGATGATGCCTAAATTATGGGCCTAAGCCCAAAGCCCGACACAAAACCTTAGCATGGAAGCCTATAAATAGGGGCACTGCAGCGACCAAATCACCAATTGTTGACCTCCAGCTACCAAGTGACAAGGATCAAGGTCAGCTACCTCAATATCTTCTGCAACCTTAAATTGAAGTTTACTTTAGACTTCTTCATTTAGTTCATCGATCGAGATCAAACAACCTTGCCCTCACATCGATTAATCTGTTCAACTACATTTAGGCTCAACATTGTAGAATTCAAACTCTCAAACTGCAAGCAACATCCAGCTATCAAGCGAGAAGAATGAAAGACGTGCAAGCTTCAGAAACAGCAATCAATCATTTGTAGATCAAGACCAAGAACCATTCAGAGTTCTTCAGTTGATTTGTATCAATCGAGATCAAACGGTTATGCCCTCGAATCACTCAGGTCACTAGGAGATCGAATAAGTGGAATGCTGCAGTTGTATTTAATTCAGAGATTGTGCTCATATATACAATATTAATACAAAATTAAATTTGTTTCTCAATTTCTTGTTATTTTAGGCTTGAAATTTATGCTTACGATTATATTCAGAGATTTTTTTTTTACTGCTTCTATTTCTATCTTTCTTATCTTCCTCTCCCTTCTCTCTTTTTACTCAGCTTGCTGGCTCGGATCCTTTCAAATCCCAATCGGGTTCTCATTACTGTGGGCTCTACCCGGTTTTGGGCATGCTGCTGGGCCCACATTGGGTTGCTCGCGATTTGCTAGTTAGTCTCTTTTCCCCCCTTCTTGTTCTCTCTCTCTCTCTCTCTCTCTCTCTCTCTCTCTCTCTCTCTCTCTCTCTCTCTCTCTCTCTCTCTCTTATTTTTTAGTTTAACAAAAGAAAAAAGACAGGAAGATGCGTAGAAATTAATTGGATCAGACCAATTAGCCTCCCACCTATCCGCATTACGGAATCAGGCTATTATAGTTCATGTTATTTGGGCATAGCATGTGCCTTTTGAGCCTATTATGGGCTAAGAGTTAGCAACCTTATAAGCAACCTGCTACGGGCTTTCTTGCGAGCTACTTAGGCATAATACTTTTTTAACTAATCGAGGATTGTATACTAGTCATATTTTTCTCTATCTAGATTTGCTAATTTTACTGCTCCTCCCGACAGAATTTTTTAATTATGAATGGCCCTATCCAATTGGGCCGAATTTTCCACTGGGATCCTGTATGGGAGCCCTGATTTCTTTCAGCACCATGTCTCTTTCTTAGAGGTCCCTGGGCCTCACCTTTTTATTAAAGGCTCTCGAGATCTGAGCTTAGCAAAGTTGAACATTGTACAAAGACTGTAACCTCTTTTCATCCATAATTTCTAACTCCTCATATCAAGCCCTTGCCCATTGCGATATTGGGACATGACTTTCTGCTATTATCCTTAGTGAGGGAATGGCGTTTTCAATTAGTAGTACTGCTTTTATTCTGTATACTAGAGAGTAAGGGGTTGCTTCAGTCAAAGATCGAATCGAGGTTCGATATCCCAAGGGGCAGACGATAGCTTGTCTAGCCAATCATTACAATTTTCAGCCATTTTCTCAATTATTCTTTGTACGTGCTTGTTGGCAGCTTCGACAGCTCCATTTACCTACAGTCGATATGGGAAGATTTGTGCTGGATTTTATACTTTTCTAATAAGCTAGCCAACGCTTTCTTAAAGTGACTATCCTAATTGCTCATCAACTCATGCAGACATAAGATGTTGTGAATGATGAATTTTGCCATGTGCTTTGAGGTGATCTTGGCATAAAAGGCTGCTGCCATCGATTTTGTGAAGTAGTTGATTGCTACAAGCACATATTCATGGCCTCCAGTTCATTTAGTGGTTATCCTTCCAATCATGTCGATTCCCCAGACTAGAAAAGGCCATGGAGAAGTTAACATGGAAAGGAAAGAGGGTGGCTGATGCTTTAGGTTTGCATATACTTGGCATGTGTGGAATCTTCTTACATATACTTGACAGTCAGCCTCCATGGTAGACCAGTAGTATCCTAACCATTGAGCCTTCTTTGCTAGCATGTAATTGTTTATGTGCAGTTCGTATTGTGCACCATGGAGTTCTTTCATTATCTCCCGAGACTCTTCATGGTTGACGTAAAGTAATTAATACCAATGTTGGTTTTTTATACAATTTCTCTTGATCCTCCAAGTACTGTAAATCTAACATCTACAATGCTTGTTGGGCTTTCGAGGAGGGCCTAGGTGGATATTCCTTTTTTGTTGGGTACTTGCAGATGCCATAATACCAAGCATTGACGTTAACATATCATACTTTTATTACATAATAATGTTCGGGTTTATCCCTCTTTTTTACTACTAATGACATGGAATGGATGTTGCTTGGGATATTAATCACTGAGGCTAACTTTCCTAAGGCATCGATAAACTGATTCTCCTCATGGGGAAAGTACGTATATGTGATGTGAGTAAAGTTCTTGACGAGTTCAACCAAGTGGGCTTGGTATGGTGCTAAGGAATTACTCCTTATCTTCCACCTTTGTGATATTTGGTTAATTATGAGGTAGAATCACCATGTACTCTTACGTTCTTGACCCCTATTTCCACGACAAGCTGTAACCTAATGATGCAAGCCTTGCATTCAGTGACATTGTTAGTAAGTCGAGTTCAACAAAGATCGGGGTGTGTGCCCTTCAGGAGATACAAAGAGGACACTTGCTCTGAATCCCTTTTGATTTGAGGCCTTGTCAAAGTACATCGCCCACATATCCTCTTCTACTTAAGGAACCCCTTCATCTAAAAAATCAAAGGTCTCTTCCTCTTGATCTTCAGTTGGTAGATCTGCTAAGAAATTGGATACAACCCTTCCTTTGATGGATTTCTGTGGAAGATAATGGAGGTTGAATTTAGATAACATAACTATCCACCTAGCCACTTGTCTATTGATCACTGGCCACTGTAGTAAGTATTTTATGGAGTTCATGGGTGCTATCACATGTATTGTATGGGTCAACATATAATGTCTAAGCTTCTTGGATACCTATACTAATGTAAGGGTAGCTTTTTCTAATGGAGAAGACCGACTATCATATTCAAGGAATTTCTTACTTAAATAATAGACTACTCTTTCTTCCCCGTCAATTTTCTATGCTAGTATGGTGCTCATTGCTATTGTAGTGGTCATGAGGTAATGCCTGGTTCTAGTGGAACTAACACTGGCATGTGAGAGAGGTATTCCTTGATCTTATCGAATGCTTCTTGGTACTCTTCGTCCCATTGTGGTTGAACTCCTTTCTTCAATTCCTTAAAAATGGGCTCACATATCATGGTTACCCTATATATGAGGTGGCTAATGCATTGTAGGTGCCTTAAAAATCCATGTATTTCCTTTTCGCCTTCAGAGATGACATCTCCTAGATGGCTTTGATTTTTGAAGGATCAACGTCGATTCCTCTTAGACTAACCACATATCCTAGCAGCTTGCCAAAGGTGACCCCTAATGCACATTTTTATAGGTCCAGATGTATGTTATACTTCCTCAATCTCATAAAGAACTTCTGTAGGGTTGGGACATGGCTCGCTCTTTCCTTAGATTTTATAATCATGTCATCTACATACACCTCTGCTTCCTTATGCATGAGGTCATGCAATAAGGTAGTGGTAGTCCTTTGATATGTTGCCCCAGTATTTTGCAACCCAAATGTCATCATATTGTAGCAATAAGTTCTCCAAAGGGTGATGAAGGCATTCTTTTCTAAATCTTCATTGGCCATTTTGATATGATTGTATCCAGCATACCCATCCATAAGTGATAGGAGGGCATGAATAGCGGTGTTGTCAATAAGAACATCTATATGTGGCAAAGCAAAGTTATCTTTTGGACTTGTCTTGTTAAGATCCCTAAAGTCTATGCACATGTGTACACTTCCATCCTTCTTAGGGACTGGGACTATGCTTGCTACCCATTGGGGTACTAAGCAACCCTGATAAAGCCAGTATCCAACTATTTTTGAACTTCATCCTTTATCTTCAGAGGCCATTCTGGCTTCATTCTATTGAGCGTCCACTTTACTAATTTAGCTATATCTTGATCTATGCCTGACATGTCTTTATAAGACTAGTGAATTCATCTATGAACTCCCTTAGAAGTGAAATGAATTCTTCCTACTCTTTAGGGGTTTAGGATTTTCCTATTTTAATTTCTCAGGGTTCTTTAGTTTTCCCCAAATTAATTATTACAAAATCCTTGATTGTGGAAGTTCGGTTTTCATCATCTTCCACAACTTCAATTAAGTCTTTTGGGTTTGTTTCTTCATTTTCATCTTTATTAGAGGCAAAACATTTAGAAGGAGAGGAATGAGATAAGTCCTAAGCAAAAGAATTCATCTTATTGAAATCAGAAATTAGTACATCTAATAGAGAATTGGCAAAAACAAAAGACTAACTCTTAGACTCTATCCTAAGTCCCATACTAGACCCTCCGACAGCTATAATGAAGACTTTTTGTAAAACCTCAGAAATTAAGGTTGTGATAATGGTATGTCGCGGCATAGTGAAGTTTCAGGGACGAAACTTTCTTAAGTAGGATAGTATGTAAAATCCCGAAAATTCGACTCGAAAATTATGTCCAGTTGGACCGACCTAGGCCCAAATCAATCCAAGTCAATGCCAATGAGTCCTCGTGAAATTTGTTTCATCTAAGGGGGCTTCTAATAAATTTTCTTAATATATTTTTGGGAAGTTTTTAAAATCCCCAAAATTTCCCTTTCTGATTTTTTTTTAAAAACTCCCAATGCTACCATTACTATGGGTATAGTTATTAACATTGTTATTATTATTTTATTACTAATATCCTATTATCATTATTATTATTTAAAAAAAAGGGAACCCTAAACCCCCTTTTCAGCCGCCCCCCTCTCTTTTTAAAAAAAAATAATTTAAAAAAAATTTTGAAAGTTGGTTTTTCCCTCCTCACGTAAACCCTTTTTTTAGTCCCCAACCCTAACCTCCCCTCCCCATTTCTCTCTCACATCTAGCTCTCTCTCTCTCTCCCCCCCTCTCTCTCTACACCTTTGCACTGCCGCCTGGCCACCGCCCGACCGCCCCAGTGCCGCCACACTCCACCGGCCCATTCCCTTTGTATTGGTAAAAGAAAGCCAAGTAATAAATGGATTCATGCACTCCATGCATCCAAAACCCCCATTTTTAAATCTCCTTATTTTATAATTTTTAAGACCATTGCAAATGAAGATTTTGACATAACTTTCATTATTTTCTCAGCACTTTCGGCGTTGAATTTGAACGAAAGAGGAGCTTCCCTCGAACTAGATCCGATTTCGACTAAAGGTACTAGTAACAATGTTTTAATGTTGTTTTGTCTTTAGTCTCAGTACAGGTGGGTTCCTTTGGGATGGTTGGGTCTGGGCGAAGGTCTAAGGATATCTAACGTGTACGGGTATATTTTTGGGTAACCCGAAACGAGCGAAAACCGTGTATAAAAGGGTCGAATATTTTGGACAGGATTCACACTGTTTTGGCTCGAATTTGAAAATTCGGTATAATTATTCTGATCGCCCAAAAATTTTGCAATTTTTACAATAGTTAGTTAGGATGTGAAAATTTCGTCGGTTTTTGAATTGGACAAATAGGGGTTAAATTGAAAGAGTTATGGCCGAAATACCGAGCACTGTCAAAACCGGGAACTGCAGGTATAGGGTGCGGTTTTTGAATTTTTAGACTTAATTACATTACGAATTTATAGACGTGCGGAACATGAAAGTTTTAATAGACAAAATTACCCATCTGGATTGGGCAAAAACGTGATTTTTGGAAGTCGGGAGAAAAAGTTATGAGGATGGAAATTTAGGCTAAAAATCTAGGCAGAATCTGGGAGACAAAGTCTGGGCTATTTTACCCTCAATTTGGAAAATTTCCCTAGGCTGGTATGGATTGCTAAAAATTGTGAAATTTACTGAGTAGGAGCCTCTAGATGTTCCAAATAACGTCATTTTCGAATTGAGTCATTTGGATAGTGTAACCAGGGTTTTGGTAAAAATTTCCCAGGACTACCCTGGAAAGGTAGTCACTGATATTTCTGAAAGAAGCAAAACTTTGACTAGGTTCGGGGTAGAACCGGGCCAAACTCTAAACATAGAAAAGATAGAGGACGTTTCAGGGTTTCTAGATTGACCAAGAACACTAGAATTGGATGCCAGAAACAAAAGTTATAGCTTCTGGAATTTGGACCCAAAAAGTGGCCAGCCGAACCTTAACCAAGGATAGGGTTTCGGTTGAACCAAAGTCTAGGAATTTTTCTTATAAATTTGGGGGAGGCCCAAGGATGCCCTATATTAAATGTGGACTGGCTATGGGCTATATGTGGGCCCAGATGTGGAGCCGTGAACTCCTACTAAAGTAACCGAGCCTGTAAATTTGTACGGTATCTAGGTAACAATCATGCCCTAACCCTTCCCCTGCATTGTTGAAACCATGAACGTTTTAAAAGTTAAGTAAGAATTTTTGGCATTTCTTTTCAAAACTGAAGGAACACTGGTGTATGAAAACTGTATAATGAAAACTGAAGGAACTCCTACTAAAGTGACTGCATAATGAAAACTGTATGTTCTGTTATGTCTGAAAGTTGAAACTTACCTTGTCATGAGAATTGAAATTTATTTCGATTGTGTTTGGAATTCCTGGATTTCTATTACGAGTTCTATGGGGGAAGGTGTTTGAATATGAATGAACTGATTATGCCAAGTTTATCTCCGATAAGAGGTAAGGACTCATTAATTAAAAAGAACTGAATGGGTTGAGTTAAATAGATTTGGATTGATTGAAGGCCATTACCTTCCCCCGGGTAACAAGTGCATGCATGTGAGCGGCCACGTACTCGGTTGAGACATGGGCCAGGACTATTGGTAACCATCCATAATGGCGGTAGGCCAAGAAATGATAAGCGGTAACCACATGAGAAGCGGTAGGCCAGGAATGAGTTGAGCGGCTGCGCTATGTCAGAGCGCAGGCCATGAGACCTACTGGGGTCGCTCACCCAAACGTTCACTGGAACAAATGCAATTTGAATTAAATTGTGGAATTATGATTTTGAAAGTGATGATCAAGGAAGATTGTGATAATGGGCTGTGTGCTTGGAAGACGTATCATTGTTCCCTTCCCTCAAATGTTTTCAAAATGGATTTGTGTACGTCTTTGACTGTTAGGGGTGCTTGTTACTGAGTTTATCTCACTGCCATAAAATGTTTTGTTTTCAGGTGATCTAGCTATGCTTGGGGCTGGGGACTCGAAAGTAGGGCGAGATTTGAATACGGAATATGAATGAAATGAATGATAGAAGTTGTAATAGACAATAGTTGATTTAATTTGTGATGTTAAAGTTTTGAACACTGTAAGGTTGACTTTTTTTGCGAAGACTTGGTATTAATTGTTAGACTTGATATCCAGCCTGGTGTTTCCAAGAAGGAAACACGGCGGTAACACCCCGTTTAGGTTTCCGCTGCATTTTCGTTAATAATGGTGTTTAATAGATTACTAGAGATCTAGGGGTGTTACAAAGTGGTATCAGAGCCAGGTTAACTGACCTGAAGGCTCGCTTAAAAGACAGAGAGTAATACTGTTTAATAACTTTAAAACTGGTAGACTTAAGGACTGCTTGGAGCGTGAGTGTAGGTCGGGAAGGGAGTATGCTTGTATATGTTTACCTCTGTGTTTATATATCTGATTTGGATCTATTAATGTCTAGGATGAATGTGGCTCACCACTGTGGGTGTATGGGACGAGCTTGTCACCACCAGAGATTGGGGAAGGCTCCCGGGGTCAGTTTGGAGAGTCACTTGGAGCGAGTGAAAATTTTTATCCATGGGAGACTAGCTGAGGCTCCCGATGATTGTTTAAGATTCGACCATAGCCAGGCTCTCTTCTTCCTTTTAACTCGGGGGACCCCTTGTGGCGTTATAGAGTTGAGGAACTTCACCCTGGGGAGAGAGCATTCATGGTCGCTAGGGACTGTTGCCTATGCAAGTGGCAGCCTATGGGTTTCAACTTGAATAAACTAGTGGACCACCTAATGGATGTAGGTCCTTATGACGGGCCCCCCACCCCTGACTCTGAGGATGCCAACCCACCACCACCCGTTGGAGGGGACACAGAGGAAGAGGAGACTGAGAGTAAAAAGGGACTAATGACTGAGGAACCTAGAGAGGAATCTAAGGAAGAAGAAGCCCTGTATGAGGACCCTGAGGAAGAACCCATGGAGGAAGATCCCGAGGAAGATCCCAAGGAAGATCCTGAAGAAGACCCTAAGGGAGACTCGGAGGCTAGGGAGGGACAGCTGTTGGGGAGTGAAGACCTAGTGGGGGACCAAGAAGACGAAGAAAGGGACCATCCCGCACAGGACGAGCATACCAGTGGCGCGGAAGACTTGGAAGAGAAGATAAACTCCATGCGGGAGAGGGCCGAGCATGAGATAGGGGTGACCCACTAGAAGCGGGTAGGTGTGGCCGGATGTGTAGGGGTACCTGCCCATTGGACGCCCCTGACCAGTAGAAGCTGGAGGTAGTTAGGTAGTGGAATTTTTTTTTCTTTTCCTTGCTAGAATAATTATGGTAGTTGTTTTCTCTATTTCTTATTGAGCTCCTAGGGCTGTTAAAGATGTATGTTGAGATGTAATGAAAAGTGTTAGTGTGGCACTCTTATGTTATTGAAATGCTATGCAATAAAATCTCCTTAGACTATTTGAATATCAACATCCCCTGTTGAAAAGTGTTAGTGTGAAACTCTTATGTGATTGAAATGCTATGCAATACAATGATTATAGTGATAATCGTGAACCGTGTGAACGTGATGCCTGTCTAATGTGAACTATCTGAGCATGTAACGCGGTGGTCGTACCACCTGAACGTGGTAGTATACTGAGATCGAACTCCTGTTAAATGTTGTATTATGCGTTGGCGTGTACTGTATGTTTGCAATTCGGTAGAACCTAGGTTGTGAACTCTTAGGGAAGGAATTAAAACCGAATTATTTTCCCAAATAGAATGGTGGGAAGCAACCACAATGATGAATCTCAATCAGGAGCCAACCCTGCAACAAGGGTCCCTATGGACCACGACGTTCCCATGACGGCTTTTAGAGAGCGGCTGGAATTCCTACGCTCTCGGAATGGGAACGGGTCCCATAGTTAAATCGACGAGACTAAACCCCACCCAAAAATTCCCCCTGTTGTCAGTAATGCTCCCTAATGGGAAAACTGTGTTGTGCGAGGAGTTATACGATGGTTACTTTGTGGATATGTATGAATGTAAATTCCCGGCGAACCTGTATAAGTTTGAGTTGATTGACTTTGGAATTATTTTGGGAATGGACTGGTTAGCTAAGTACCAGGCCCAGATCGACTACTCCAAATGAAAAATCACCCTAAGAGGACCGGATGTAGAAAGGATAATACATAGAGGCCAAAAGCCCAGAATAGGAGTAAAATTGGTGTCGGTGATGAGGGCTCAAAAGCTGTTAGGCAAAGGGTGTAAAGGGTTCCTGTGCCACGTAGTCAAGACTGCAGATACAGGACCGTCCTTAGAGGACATCCCTGTAGTGAGGGAATTCCCAGCTGTGCTTCCTGATAAAATTCCTGGCATGCCACCTCTTAGAGAGGTGGAATTTTGTATTGACTTGACCCCCGAGGCCACCCCCATTTCCAAGGCTCCTTATAGGATGGCACCAGCCGAACTCAAGGAATTAAAGACGCAGTTAGAGGAACTCTTGGAGAAAGGATACATCCGGCCTAGTACATCCCGGTGGGGAGCCCCGGTCTTATTCGTGAAGAAGAAAGATGGAGATCTAAGATTGTGTATAGATTACCGGGAGCTGAATAAGCTAACGGTTAAGAACCGTTACCCTCTGCCTAGAATAGACGACTTATTCGACCAACTTTGGGGTGCGGGGACATTTTCCAAAATTGACCTCCGTTCAGGGTATCACCAACTCCGAATCAAGGATGAGAATATGCCCAAAACTGCATTTCGTACCCGATACGACCACTATAAGTTTGTAGTGATGCCTTTTAGCCTCACCAACGCACCAGCGGCGTTGATGGACCTTATGGACAGGGTCTTTAAACCCTATTTGGATAAATTTATGGTGGTCTTCATTGACGACATCCTAATTTACTTGAAAACCCCTATTGAACACACCAACCACCTACGGATAGCCCTGGAGGTGTTAAGGAAGAATGAGTTGTATGCCAAGTTCTCGAAATGCGAGTTCTGGTTGGAGGAGGTAACCTTCCTCGGTCATGTAGTAACGTCAGTGGACCCTCAAAAGATTGAGGCTATGACAAACTGTCTCAGACCTAAGAATCCTACGGAAGTAAGGAGTTTCTTGGGCTTAGTGGGCTATTATTGCCGATTCATCCAAAATTTTTCGAAGATCGCCACCCCGCGTACCAACTTGACTAGAAAGGTCACCAAATATGAATGGACGAAAAAATGTGAAGAAGCCTTCTAGGAGCTTAAGAAGAGACTAACGAGTGCACCGATACTAGCTCTACCTACTGCGGAGCAGGACTTCGTGGTGCATAGTGATGCTTCTAGGAATGGGTTGGGGTGCGTGTTAATGCAAATGGACGGGTAATAGCGTATGCTTCGCGACAGTTGAAGGCACACGAGCGAAACTCCCCGACTCACGACCTGGAGTTAGCCGCGGTCGTGTTTGCTCTCAAAATCTGGAGACATTACCTATACGGGGTTCATTGTGAAGTATTCACCGACCACCAGAGTCTGAAATACCTTTTCTCGCAGAAGGATCTGAATCTGAGACAGACAAGGTGGCTAGAGTTCCTAAAGGACTATGACGTCCATTTTCAGTACTACCCTGGGAAGGCCAATGTAGTGGCAGATGCGTTGAGTCGCAGGCCATGCCCAACGCTAAGTTGTTTGATAATGCTTCCTAATGAGCTATGCTAAGAATTTAGAAGGTTAGAACTTAATGTGATTACTCCAGGGCTAAACCTATGTTTTACGCCTTGGAGGCACAACCGACTCTCATAGAAGAAATCCAACTAGCCCAAACCACGGACCCTCAACTGGAGTGGATAAGAGAAGAGACATTGGCGGAAAAAGCGCCCGGGTTCATAATTCATGAAGATGGTACCATATGATTCCATAATCGTGTGTGTGTTCCAGCTGTAGAGGCACTTAAGAAGAAGATCCTAAGTGAGGGACACAATACTCCACATTCGGTACACCATGGGGGAAATAAGCTGTATAAGAATCTAAAACAAACGTTTTGGTGGAGTAACATGAAACAAGAAGTGGCTGATTATGTGGCAAAGTGCCTGACCTTTCAGCGAGTGAAGATAGAACACCAAAGACCCGCGGGCTTTTACAGCCGTTGGATGTCCCTGAGTGGAAATGGGACTCTGTGTCCATGGATTTTATCATGGGGTTCCCACTGACCCAAAGGAAGCATAATGCGATTTGGGTCATAGTAGATAGGCTCACAAAGTCGGCACATTTTATAGCCATGAGGAGCACGTGGACCCTGGATCAGTTAGCTCGAGCCTACCTCGAGGAGATAGTACGGCTGCACGGGGTACCCAACTCCCTAGTGTCGGATCGGGATACCCGATTCCAATCTGAATTTTGGCAGAAGCTGCAAGAAGCGTTCGGAACGTTGTTACGCTTTAGTACTACTTTTCACCCTGCAACCGACGGGTAGACCGAACGCACTATCCAAACCTTAGAAAATATGTTGCGGGCTTGCGCGTTGGACTTTAAGAGCGCATGGGACGAACAACTGGCACTAATTGGGTTTTCTTACAACAACAGGTACCACGCGAGTATTGGCATGGTCCCGTACGAGGCACTATATGGGAGAAAATGCAGGACTTCGCTTTGTTGACAAGAGATCGATGAGGCCTTGACCATTGGACCAGAGGTAATCCAGGTCACCACGGACAAAGTAAGAGTGATTCAGGAACGAATGAAGGCCGCCCAGAGCCGCCAGAAGAGTTATGCAGATCGGGGGCGTAGACCCATTGAGTTCCAGGTAGGAGACCAGGCATTTCTTCGCGTTTCCCCAAACAAGGGAGTCGCGAGGTTTGGGAAGGCAGGGAAACTTAGCCCGAGGTACGTCAGGCCATACCCGGTCATACAGTGAATTGGGGAGGTAGCTTACCGATTGGAGCTACCGACCGGGCTTCAAAGAATACATAATGTGTTCCATGTGTCGCAACTGCGGTAGTACATTCCAGATCCCTCGCACGTAATCGAACCCGAACCCATACAGCTCCAGGAAGACCTGTTATATGAGGAGCAGCCAATACAGATCTTGGATTGATGGGAAAAGCACCTCCGTAGAAAGATGGTGCCCCTGGTGAAGATGCTTTAGGCCAACCATGAGACATCTGAGGCCACTTAGGAGCCGGAGCAGGAAATGCGAGACAAATATCCCCACCTATTTCCTTAACCAGCCGCGCATCAGTTTCGAAGACAAAACTCCTTAAGTGGGGTAGCATGTAAAACCTCAGAAATTAAGGTTGTGATGATGGTATGTCGTAGCATAGTGAAGTTTCAGGGACGAAACTGTTAGAATGTATAAAGTTTTGATGATAACAAATCCAAATGTTGTTGTTGTTGCTCCAAACAGGCTTCCCAAACAGACCTTACTGCTGTTCTCAATGTATTAAAACTGCTTGACTAATGGTTTATCAAGAACAGGTACTCAAGTTAGCAATGTAAGAACACCTGTGAGGAACAGGTTCTGTGAGGTGTTTTGAAGCATATCCTGAGAAGTGTTTGAAACATAAGATATGTGCAGCTGTGACAAACAGGTTCCGTGCGTTGTTTGAAGCATATTCTGTGAAGTGTTTGCAGCAAAGTCGTTCTACAAGATGACTAGTGGTTACAACAAGATGTCTTGATTTGATTTGGTTTTATATTTTTAGACTCTTGTTAATATGCCAATTAGAAAGTTTTAATTTACCACTCACTGGAAACAGTTTTGCTTTTCGAAAAATATTTCGGATCACCCTTCAGAACAACCATGGAAACAGGGCGATCAGGGTGTTTCCAGAATAAGCTGCGAAAAACTGCTTTGCACGATTTTTATCTTTTGGATTTTGAGCAGCTTCTTCAAAGATTTGCAAGAAAGATTTTTCTATGGAGTATCTTATTCTTTACCCTAAAAAACGGTTATCAAAAATCTTAAGGGATTTGCAAAATCTTTTTGAATAAAAAGAATATCCAATTTTTGGCAAGTGGATAAGGTAGTTGAGAAAAACATGGGCTAGCTGCTGAAGAACACCGCCTTATGCACGCGGTTCAGGAAGTGTTTTCAGCTCATGTCACCTTACCCCTTGTAGCTAAAGGATTCTATTTTCTCTAGGATTTTAGTTTCTAAAAATTTCAGAAATAGTTTTTCCATCCCTTGTGGGTAAAGGATTCTATATTCTTCAGATTTTTTAGTTTCCAAAAATTTGATGAATTGTGTTCCAAGCACTATAAAAGGCGGCTTCTTACAATCTTGGACACATCGGTTTTCAAAGAGAAAAAATCTGAGTTCATGAGCTAAAACGTTTGAAAAGAAAACCGAGCCTTGTGAGTGAATTAATTGAGCTTTCAAAGTTGGCATACTAGGACTTCATTGTACCCTATATTAGCTTAGTTGAGAAGCATTGTAATAGGGTGTTTTTTTCTTTACATTCTTCTTTCACAAGAGTGAGTAGAGTGTGTGTCCAAATCAAGGGGATTTTGGACGTGGGGTAACTTGTCTTAGGGAAGACAGGTTACATGTGTTACAAGTTGTAACAAAGAGTGTTACTATTGTAACGTGATTAGCCCGTTTAGTGAAGTGTTTAAATCCTACACGAGGTAGGTCGTGGTTTTTAACCTCAGTTGGGCTAGAGGTGTTTTCCACGTAAAAATCCTGTGTCCATTATTTTCGCATTCAATTTTGTTGGATTTTCGCTTCTGCTTATCTCAGAAACAACCTGTGCGAACAGGGTCTAAGACTGTTTGTCAGCAACTTGCGAAAATCGGACACCACAATTCATCCCCCCTCTTGTGGTTGTGTACTCTCTAATTCAACAAGTGGTATCAGAGCAGGTTCTCCTTTGAAAAGCTAACACCTTTGAGAGATCCTTGAAGATGAGTACTCCACAAGGCATGCTTGAAGGTCAATCCATAACTCGTCCACCATACTTTAATGGCCAACACTATAGTTGGTGGAAGAATAGGATGGAAAACTACATCCAAGCCGAGGACTATGAGTTGTGGATGCTCATCAAGCATGGACCACTCATCCCTAAGAAAACAACTGAAGATGGAAAGTCAATCCCCAAGGAGCCTAAGGAGTTCAATGCTGAAGATTACAAGATGATGGAGAAGAATGCCAAGGCAAGAAACTCCTATATTTTGGCCTAGGTCCTGATGAATATACTCGCATATCTGAATGTGAGTCGGCCAAAGAAATCTGGGATGCTTTGCAAGTAGCTCACGAAGGGACCAATCAAGTAAAGCAATCCCGGATTGAATTGCTTATGAGAAAGTATGAGCTGTTCGAGATGGGTGATCGGGAAAGTGTGATGGACATGTACACTCGCTTCACTCACATAACGAATGAGTTGAAATCCTTGGGAAAATCCTTCACCACCGAAGAATTGGTAAGGAAGATCCTAAGAATTTTACCTCATTCTTGGGAAGCAAAAGTAACGGCCATCCAAGAAGCTAAGGACATGAACAAGATCACCCTAGATGAGCTGATTGGAAACCTCCAAACATATGAACTTAGGAAATATTCTCAACAGAAAGATGAGACAAAGAGAGAATGAGGTCTTGCACTAAAGGCCTTAGAAGATGATTCTGATTCTGAGGAGGAGGAGATTGCCATGATGACTCAAAAATTTAAGAAGTTCTTCAAGAAAGTCAAAGAAAACATCAAAAGGAAGGACTTCGGCAAAGCCAGGAACACCCCTCGGGAACAGTTCACTGGGTGTTTCAAGTGTGGTAAGCTGGACCACATTGTGAGAAACTGCCCACTGCACAAGGAAGAACAAGAACCCGAACACCCCAGAAAACAGGGGAGGAAACAGGGTGTAAGCAGCTCAGCGAAAAGGTTCTCAAAAGCTATGCTCGCGGCCTGGGGAGATTCAAGTGAGGATGAGGAAGGGTCTGAAGCTGGGGAAGCTGATGTAGCACTCATGGCAAGGAGTGACACTGATTCAGATGATGGGTCAACGGATAGTCTGACTCAACTCAAGAACAAGGTACGTGGTCTAAATAAATCAACTCTTGAGAAATTAGTGTACAATATAATGGATATATGTGCTGAATTAAAAGGGGATGTTCGAGATTTAGAACTTGAAAAATGAAACCCTTAAATTAGAAAAGCTTGAAGTTGACAAAGAGACTCTTGCCTTGCATGAAAACATCAATGTGCTTAAAGAAACTCTACTCATGAAAGAAGAGACTTGTTCCACTAAACTGACTGAGCTAGAAAAAGAATCTCTTGACTTAAAAGGTAAGGTCGAGTCTTTGCTGGAAGAAAACAGAAACTTGCTTGAAAAAATAAAACACTTAGAATCGGACCTTGCCGCAAAGAAGCTCTGGAACAGGTCTTCAAGGGCGTTGGAATGGTTAAACACTCATCATAGTCAAAATAGAAGAGGACTAGGTTTTGTGCCTGAGATGACCTACCCAGTGAATAACAAATATGTGGGATTACCTGAAAATATTGTTTGTTTCCATTGTGGTAAAACGGGGCATTATCGATATGCTTATCCTATAAGAAAGTATGCCATTAAAAAGAACTCAGTGCATGTAAAACAAATGTGGGTTAGGAAAGATGAGATTTACACGTCTAAAGGAATGGGACCCAAGTGGATCTGGGTTCCCAAAACTAACCCTTGATTTGTTTTGCAGGCTGAAGTGAGAGAGAACAACCCAGCAAACAAGCCAGCAAACAGTGCAGGAAACAGTCTAGGGAACAGGCAGCTGTGGTATGTTGACAGTGGGTGTTCGAGGCATATGACTGGTGAAAAATCCAATTTTCTCTCACTTACAGCATCAGAAGGAGGGAGTGTAGCATTTGGAAACGGCAAATCTGGGACAATTGTCGGTATAGGTAAGATAGGTGAGTCACTCTCCCATTCAATTGACAATATTTATTTTGTGGATGGTTTAAAACACAACTTGCTAAGTGTGTCCCAACTGTGTGACAAAGACAACCTAGTAGTGTTCTCTCCAACACGTTGCTTGGTTGTAAACATGAACACAGGAGATGTTGTGTTGAGGGGGAAGCGACACAAAAATGTTTATAAAGTGTGTATTTCTACTCTTCCCCAAAATAATTTGACTTGTTTGAGTGCCTTAAAAGATGATGTTATGCTTTGGCACAGAAGACTAGGTCATGCAAGCCACTCTCTTTTGAACAAACTTGTAACCAAAGATTTAGTAGTTGGCTTACCTTCCATCAAATTCAATGATGACAAGGTATGTGATGCATGTGCCAAAGGCAAACAAGTCAAAAATTCATTTAAGTCTAAAAAGTGTATAAGCACTACTCGACCCCTTGAATTAATACATATGGATCTATGTGGTCCAATGAGGATCATGAGCCGAGATGGCAAGAGGTATGTGCTTGTGATAGTGGATGACTACTCTCGTTTCACTTGGACTTTGTTTTTGGCTTCTAAAGATGAAACTTTTGAAAAATTTGTTGCTTTCATTAAAAAGACTGAAAAGAGGGTAGGACACTCTTTGGTATGCATAAGGTCTGACCATGGTACAGAATTTGAAAATTCGAGCTTTATTGACTATTGTAATGAGCATGGTGTTGATCATAATTTTTCAGCTCCAAGAACACCCCAACAGAACGGGGTGGTAGAGCGCAAAAATCGTACTCTAGAGGACATGACTAGAACAATGCTTGTTGCTAGTGGTCTTCCTAGAAATTTTTGGGCTGAAGCTTTAAACACATCATGTTACATTATAAATAGATGCATGATTAGACCTGTTCTTAACAAAACTCCTTATGAGATCCTCAAAGGAAGAAAACCAAATATTTTGCATTTGAGAGTTTTTGGGTGTAAATGTTTTGTGCATAATAATGGAAAGGATGCCTTAGGGAAATTTGATCCAAGGAGTGATGAGGCAATATTCCTCGGTTACTCCTCACATAGTAAGGCATACAAAGTGTTTAATAAGAGAACCTTGTGTGTTGAAGAAAGTGTGCATGTGCTTTTTGATGAAACTAACTCTCTAAGTGAGAATGATGCACAGGAGGAAGACCTCGAACTAGGTCTTGTTAAAAAGACATGCTGCTTCAAGATGAACCAGGTAAGGATCAACCTGAGAGATCAAGGCCTGAAGCTGTTCTTCAGAAAGGTAGGCAGGGTGTGAACCAAACTGGGGGAAACAGGGTGGAACCCTGTTCGAGACAACATCAGCCGAACCCTTCTGAGATAATTTCAGGAACAGGCTCCCAAACAGGCTTGGGAACAGGACCTGAACTTGTTTCGCCAAGTATTCCAGCTAGGATGGAGAGCATATCTGTGAGCCCACTTTCACCACGATCATGGAAATACCAAAGTTTACATCCTCTTGATCAAATTTTGTCTGATATTAATGCAGGAGTTCAAACTAGATCTAGGCTTAAAAATTTCTGTGCTTTCTATGCTTTTCTCTCAAAAATTGAGCCTAAGAATATTAATGAAGCTCTTGCAGATTCAGATTGGGTCACAGCCATGCAAGAAGAACTCCATCAGTTTGAAAGAAACAAGGTATGGCACCTTGTGCCACGGCCAGAGGATAGAACAATCATTGGAACCAAGTGGGTGTTCCGTAACAAGCTAGATGAGTGCGGAACAGTCACTAGGAACAAGGCCCGGCTGGTGGTTCAAGGCTACAACCAAGAAGAGGGAATTGATTATGAAGAGACTTTTGCACTTGTTGCAAGGATGGAAGCCATTCGAATCTTGATAGCTTTCGCGGCCCACATGGAGATCAAGTTATATCAAATGGATGTTAAAAGTGCGTTTCTAAATGGGTACCTTAAAGAGGAAGTGTATGTCAAACAACCCCCCGGTTTTGAAAGTGATGAATTTCCTAACCATGTTTTCAAACTTGACAAGGCACTTTATGGTTTAAAACAAGCTCCTAGAGCTTGGTATGAGCGGTTGTCAAGCTTTTTATTGGAAAATAATTTTGCAAGAGGCAAGGTAGACAATACCTTGTTTCTAAAATCTAAGGGGGAACATTTGTTGATTGTCCAAGTATATATCGATGACATCATATTTGGTGCAACTCATCATGATTTGTGCAATGAATTTTCAAAAATGATGAGGAGTGAGTTTGAAATGAGCATGATGGGTGAGCTTAATTTCTTTTTAGGCTTGCAAATCAAGCAAACTTCAAACGGCACCATGATCCATCAACAAAAGTATATTAAGGAATTACTTAAGCGTTTTGGGATGGAGTCAGCCAAGCCCATTGATACTCCCATCTCTCCTTCAACTAGGTTGGTAATGGATGATGGTAGTCCCTCAGTTGAGGAGAAATCCTATAGGGGCATGATAGGGTCACTCTTATATCTAACTGCTAGTAGACCTGACATTGTTTTTAGTATTGGTCTATGTGCACGTTTTCAGTCAAACAATAAAGAAACTCATCTAAAGGCTGTTAAAAGGATGTTTAGGTACTTAAGACATACACCTGATCTAGCCTTATGGTATCCTAAAGGTTGCAACTTTGATCTTGTTGGGTATGCTGATGCTGATTACGCAGGTTTCTTGGTTGATAGGAAAAGCACCTCAGGTATGGCTCACTTTCTTGGACCTTGTTTGGTATCTTGGGCAACCAAGAAACAACTCTCTGTTGCCTTGTCCACAGCAGAAGCTGAGTATGTGGCAGCTGCATCTTATTGTGCTCAGTTATTATGGATAAGACAACAACTCAAGGACTTTTGTATTGACATAGGATGCATTCCTATTTATTGTGACAATACAAGTGCAATTAACATTGCCAAATATCCATGTCAACACAAAAGAACAAAACATATTGACATTCGTCATCATTTCTTGAGAGACAATGTTGAAAAGGGAGTGATCTCAATGAACTTTTGTGCCACTGAAAATCAAATTGCTGATATATTCACAAAGGCATTGAGTAGAGAACAATTTGAAAGGAATAGACGAGTTAATGATGCCAAAAGGGGGAAGATAGGTTGACCAATATTGTTTTAGTTCTGCCATGGACGAGTTAATTTTCTTACAATCTTTTCGATACTAACTACTTCATGTGAATTTGAATAATTGGTACAAATCACTTAAATTGCCCTTGAAAGTCAATATGGTCACTTGGTTTGTCATCATCAAAAAGGGGAGAATTTGTTAGAATGTATAAAGTTTGGATAATAACAAATCCAAGTGTTGTTGTTGTTGCTCCAAACAGGCTTTCCAAACAGGACCTTACTGCTATTCTCAATGTATTAAAACTGCTTGACTAATGGTTTATCAAGAACAGGTACTCAAGTCAGCAATGTAAGAACACCTGTGAGAAACAGGTTCTGTGAGGTGTTTTGAAGCATATCCTGAGAAGTGTTTGAAACATAAGATATGTGCAGCTGTGACAAACAGGTTCCGTGCGGTGTTTGAAGCATATTCTGTGAAGTGTTTGCAGCAAAGTCGTTCTACAAGATGACTAGTGGTTACAACAAGATGTCTTGATTTGATTTGGTTTTATATTTTTAGACTCTTGTTAATATGCCAATTAGAAAGTTTTAATTTACCACTCACTGGAAACGGTTTTGCTTTTCGGAAAATATTTCGGATCACCCTTCAGAACAACCCTGGAAACAGGGCGATCAGGGTGTTTCCAGAATAAGCTGCGAAAAACTACTTTGCACGATTTTTATCTTTTGGATTTTGAGCAGCTTCTTCAAAGATTTGCAAGAAAGATTTTTCTATGGAGTATCTTATTCTTTACCCTAAAAAACGGTTATCAAAAATCTTAAGGGATTTGCAAAATCTTTTTGAATAAAAAGAATATCCAATTTTTGGCAAGTGGATAAGGTAGTTGAGAAAAACATGGGCTAGCTGCTAAAGAACACCGCCTTATGCATGCGGTTCAGGAAGTGTTTTTCAGCTCATGTCACCTTACCCCTTGTAGCTAAAGGATTCTATTTTCTCTAGGATTTTAGTTTCCAAAAATTTCAGAAATAGTTTTTCCATCCCTTGTGGGTAAAGGATTCTATATTCTTCAGATTTTTTAGTTTCCAAAAATTTGATGAATTGTTTTCCAAGCACTATAAAAGGCGGCTTCTTACAATCTTGGAGACATCGGTTTTCAGAGAGAAAAAATATGAGTTCATGAGCTAAAACGTTTGAAAAGAAAACCGAGCCTTGTGAGTGAATTAATTGAGCTTTCAAAGTTGGCATACTAGGACTTCATTGTACCCTATATTAGCTTAGTTAGAGAAGCATTGTAATAGGGTGTTTTTTTCTTTACATTCTTCTTTCACAAGAGTGAGTAGAGTGTGTGTCCAAATCAAGGGGATTTTGGACGTGGGGTAACTTGTTTTAGGGAAGACAGGTTATGTGTGTTACAAGTTGTAACAAAGAGTGTTACTATTGTAACGTGATTAGCCCGTTTAGTGAAGTGTTTAAATCCTACACGAGGTAGGTCGTGGTTTTTAACCTCAGTTGGGCTAGAGGTGTTTTCCACGTAAAAATCCTGTGTCCATTATTTCCGCATTCAATTTTGTTGGATTTTCGCTTCTGCTTATCTCAGAAACAACCTGTGCGAACAGGGTCTAAGACTGTTTGTCAGCAACTTGCGAAAATCGGGCACCACAATTCACGCCCCTCTTGTGGTTGTGTGCTCTCTAATTCAACAAGTAAATACAAAGACTGATGGAAGTTAGATAGAAGAGGGTGGAGGAGGACAAGTCTTATATGTTCAAATAGTTTGCAAGTCATCATCCAACCATCTATGATGACACCCCCGACCCTAAGACCTTTGAAGACTGGATTAGGAGGATAGAAAAATTATTCGATGCCCTTCAGTGTCCTAAAGAGTGGAAGGTAGGATTCGCGGTATTTTACCTCAAAGACAAAGCCGACTTCTAGTGGGCTACAGTAAGGGAAAGACAACATGAGCCTGGGTTTGGATGTGGCAAGTTCAAGGAAATGATCAAGGATCATTTCTAGCCCACCTCCCTTCAGAGGGCTAAGGAGAATGAATTTATGCAACTGCAGTTGGGGGCATGAGCGTCCTCGAGTACGCCTCCAAATTCATGGAATTGTCACGCTTCGCCCCAACCTTCGTAGCTGATGAGAGGCTGAAAATGAATAGGTTTGAGGCCGGGCTAAATCCAACTATCAAGAAACGTATGTCGGTGCTACAGTATGTCACGTACGCCGATATATGACACTGCAGTCAACGTGGAACAAGCAATGCAGGAGCGAAGCCACTATTTTAATGAACAACGGGGTACTAAGAGGAAGGAGACAATTAGGGAAACTTCCAGATATAGGAGCAGAACCGTAGACCCACTAGGGGACAACACTCTGGTAATTTCAATCGAGGGGGCCAGTATCCCAACACACAGCCCAAAGTGACCTGCAATGCTTGTGGGAAACCGGGGCATATCCCAAGAGAATGTCGGACTATGAAGAGGTGCTTCCGCTGTGGAAGCCATCAACACCAGGTGTGGGACTACCCACTTCCCCCACCCTGTCTTAGGTCAAGGGCAGGGGCAGAGTCAGGGACAGGGGCAGAACCAAGGGCAGGGCAACGACCCCAGTCTTCATACCAGAGTAGGGGAGGGCAGGTGGCCTATCCCAATTAGCAAAATCGGCCACCTCAGTCGACTCAGTCCCGACCCTCCAACCAACCACCCCGGAACACTGGGGGCTGGGTGTATGTGATGCGAAAAGAGGAAGCTGCGGACGCTCCGAACGTAGTGACGGGTACTTTTTTCTTCTTAACTCAGTCTGTAGATGCCTTGTTTGATTCGGGTGCCAGGCACTCCTTTATTTCTGCTAGGTTAATTGAGACCTTGGGACTAAACCCCGCCCAAAAAATTCCCCTGTTGTTAGTAATGCTCCCTGAAGGGAAAACTGTATCGTGCGAGGAGTTATATGAGGCTTACTCTATGGATATATATGAATTTACGTGTATAAGTTTGAGTTGACTGACTTTGGAATTATTTTGGGAATGGACTGGTTAGCTAAGTACCAGGCTCAGATCGACTGCTCCAAACGAAAAATCACCCTAAGAGGGCCGAATGGAGAAAGGATAATACATAGAGGCCAAAAGCCCAGAATAGGAGTAAAATTGGTGTCAGTGATGAGGGCTCAAAAGCTGTTTGGCAAAGGGTGTGAAGGGTTCCTGTGCCACGTAGTTAAGACTGAGGATGCGGGACCATCCCTAGAGGATATCCCTGTAGTGAGGGAATTCCCAGATGTATTTTCCGATGAAATTCCTGGCATGCCACCTCTTAGGGAGGTGGAATTTTGTATTAACTTGACCCCCGGGGCCACCCCTATTACCAAGGCGCCTTATAGGATGGCACCAGCCGAACTCAAGGAATTAAAGGCGCAGTTAGAAGAACTCTTGGAGAAAGAATACATCCGGTCTAGTACATCCCAGTGGGGAGCTCTGATCTTATTCATGAAGAAGAAAGATGGAACTCTAAGATTGTGTATAGATTACCAGGAGTTGAATAAGATAACGGTCAAGAACCGTTACCCTCTGCCCATAATAGATAACTTATTCGACTAACTTCGGGGTGTGAGGACATTTTTCAAAGTTGACCTCCATTCGGGGTACCACTAACTCCGAATCAGGGATGAGAATATACCTAAAACAGCATTTCGTACCTGATACGGCCACTATGAGTTCGTAGTGATGCCCTTTGACATCACCAACGCACCCGCAGCATTGATGGACCTTATGAACAGGGTCTTTAAACCTTATTTGGATAAATTTGTGGTGGTCTTTATTGACGGCATCCTAATTTACTCGAAAACCCCTATTGAACACACCGACCACCTACGGATAGCCCTGGAGGTGTTAAGGAAGAATGAGTTGTATGCCAAGTTCTCGAAATACGAGTTCTGGTTGGAGGAGGTAACCTTCCTCGGTCATGTAGTAGCCCACAAAGGAGTGTCGGTGGACCCTTAAAAGATTGAGGATGTGACAAACTGTCTCAGACCTAAGAATCCTACGGAAGTAAGGAGTTTCGTGGGCTTAGCGGGCTATTATCGCCGATTCATCCAAATTTTTTTGAAGATCGCCACCCCGCTTACCAACTTGACTAGAAAGGTCACCAAATATGAATGAACGGAAAAATGTGAAGAAGCCTTCTAGGAGCTTAAGAAGAGACTAACGAGTGCACCGATACTGGCTCCACCTACTACGGAGTAGGACTTCATAGTGTATAGTGATGCTTCTAGGAATGGGTTGAGGTACGTGTTAATGCAAGGTGGACGGGTAATAGCGTATGCTTCACGACAGTTGAAGACACACGAGCGAAACTACCCGACTCACGACCTGGAGTTAGCCGCGGTCATGTTTGCTTTCAAAATCTGGAGACATTGCCTATACGGGGTTCGTTGTGAAGTATTCATCGACCACCAGAGTCTGAAATACCTTTTCTCGTAGAAAGATCTGAATCCAAGACAGACAAGGCGGCTAGAGTTCCTAAAGGACTATGACGTCCATTTTCAGTACCACCCTGGGAAGGCCAATGTAGTGGCGGATGCATTGAGTCGCAGGCCATACCCAACGCTGAGTTATTTGATAGCGCTTCTAGATGAGCTATGCCAAGAATTTAGAAGGTTAGAACTTAATGTAATTACTCCAGGGGCCAAACCTATGCTTTACGCCCTGGAGGCACAACCGACTCTCACAGAGGAAATTCGACTAGCGCAAACCACGGACCCTCAACTGGAGCGGATCAGAGAGGAGATATTAGTAGGAAAAGCGCCGGGGTTCGTAATTCACAAGGATGGGACCATATGATTCCATAATCGTGTGTGTGTTCTAGCTGTAGGGGCACTTAAGAAGAAGATCCTAAACGAGGGACACAATACCTCACACTCGATACACCCTGGGGGTAACAAGTTGTACAAGGACCTGAAGCAGATGTTTTGTTAGAGTAACATGAAACAAGAAGTGGCTGGGCATGTGGCAAAGTGCCAGACCTGCCAGCGAGTGAAAATCGAACACCAAAGGCCGGCGGGACTTTTACAGTCGTTGGATGTCCCTGAGTGGAAATGGGACTCTGTGTCCATGGATTTTGCAAGGAGTTGTCATTGACCCAGAGGAAGCACAATGCGATTTGGGTTATAGTAGATAGGCTCACGAAGTCGGCATATTTTATAGCCATGAGGAACACATGGATCCTGGATCAGTTAGCTCGAGCCTACCTCGAGGACATCGTACGGCCACACGGGGTACCCAGCTTCATAGTGTCGGATCAGGATACCCAGTTCCAATCTGAATTTTGGCAGAAGCTGCAGGAAGCATTCGGAACGTTGTTACGCTTTAGTACTACCTTTCACCCTACAACCGACGATAGACCGAGCGTACTATCCAAACCTTCGAAGATATGCTGCGAGCTTGCGTGTTGGACCTTATGAGCGCGTCGGATGAACAGCTGGCACTGATTGAATTTTCTTACAACAACAGCTATCACGCGAGTATTGGCTTGGCCCGTACGAGCCACTATATGGGAGGAAATGCAGGACTCCGCTTTGTTGGCAAGAGATCGATGAGGCCTTGACCATCACGTCGGAGTTAATCCAAGCCACCATGGACAAAGTAAGAGTGATCCAGGAACGAATGAAACCCGCCCAGAGCCGCCAGAAGAGTTATGTGGATCGGAGGCATAGACCCCTTGAGTTTCAGGTAGGAGACCAAGTATTTCTTCGCGTTTCCCCAACCAAGGGAGTCATGAGATTTGGGAAGGCAGGGAAGCTCAGCTCGAGGTACATCGGGCCGTATCCGGTTATACAGCGAATTGGGGAGGTAGCTCACCGACTGGGGCTATCGACCGGGCTTTAGAGAATACATAATGTGTTCCATGTGTTGCAATTGCGGAAGTACATTTTAGATCCCTTGCACGTAATCGAACCCGAACCCATACAGCTCTAGGAAGACCTGTCATATGAGGAATAGCCGATACAGATCCTGGACCGACAGGAAAAGCACCTCCGTAAGAAGACAGTGCCGCTGGTAAAGGTCCTATGGGCCAGCCATGAGACGTCGGAAGCCACTTGGGAGCCGGAACAGGAGATGTGAGATAAATATCCCCACCTATTTCCATAATCAGGTACGTATCAGTTTCGAGGACGAAGCTTCTTAAGTGGGGTAGCATGTAAAACCTCAGAAATTCAGGTTGTAATGGTGGCATGTCGCGGCATAGCGAAGTTTTGGGGACGAAACTTTCTTAAGTGGAGTAGTATGTAAAACCCCGGAAATTTAATTGGGGGAAAATTATTTTCAGGTTGGACCGACCAAGACCCAAGTCAATCCAAATCAATACCAAATGAGTTCTTATGAAATTTATTTTGCTTAAGGAAGCTTTTAATTAATTTTCAATACCCTGGAAGGTTTTAAATCTTCAAAAAAAAAAATTCCCTCTTTGATTTTTTTTTTTTACTATAAAACTTCTAGTATTACCATTTTTATTATTATTATTATGATTTTTATTTATTATGATTACTAATGTTTTTTTTAATTTATTGTCATCACTAGTATTATTTTATTACTTTATTTTTGGGTCTATCTTAAACCTCAATCATCATCAATTACCCCCTTGCCATGAGTTTCTCCCCCAAATCAAGCTAAATATTTGTTTTATTTTGAGTAAGAATCAAACCCTTCCTAAACCTCTCCTCTTTTTCCCCTTTTATTCCCAAACCTAAAACCCTAACTCCCTCACCTCTCCCACTCTCTTCCTCACGTCTCTCTCATTCTCTCTCTCTGTGGCCTTGCACTCTATCTCTCTGTTCTCTCTCGCCGCCGACCGCTGTCACCACCACCGGGCTGCCGCTTCTTACGTTGCCACCCCACTACTACCTTCCCTTGTTTTGCGTTTTCGGCATTAAACTTGAGCGCAGGCGGAAATTCCATTGAACTAACCCCGTTTCCAACTCGAGGTAATTTTGTAACAATGTTTTGATGGCATTTTATTTTCTTAGCCTTAGTAAAAGTGGTCCTTTGGCATGTTTAGGTCTGGGCAAGGGTCTAAGGGTGACTAACGGGAACGGGTAAATTTTTGGCAACCCGAATCATGCGAAAACCGTTCATAAAGAGGAAGGGTGATTTGGGCAGAATTGAAACCGTTTTTGCCATGACTTTGGAAATTTCGTATAATTAGTCCAGTCGTCTAAAAATCCTGAAATTTTATGGTAGTTAGATCAGGATGTGAAAATCTTGTAGGTTTTTGGATTGAATGAATTGGAGTTAAGATGAAGGAGTTATGGCCGAAATACTGGACGCTATCAAAAACTGGGCACTGCAAGTATAGTCGGCAGTTTTTAAAATTTTAGACCTAGCTACTGTGCGATTTTGTAAAAGTGTTAAACATGAAAGTTTTAATATATAAAATTATCTTTCTAAGTTGGGCAAGAAATTGATTTTTGGAAGTCGGAAGAAAACGTTATGAGGTCTGGAACTTAGACTAAAAGTTTGGGCAGAATCTGGAAAGCAGGCTCTGGGGCTGCTTCATTCTTGATTTTGAAAACAAAAATCCCTAGGATAGGGTTGGTTGCCAAAAATCATGAAATTTGGTGGGTGGAAACCGCTGGATGTACCGAGCAATTTTTTTTGGAATCGGGCCGTTTGGAGTAAGGTAGCCCAAGTTGTAATAAATTCTCCCGGGACTATCATAGGGGAAGACAGTCACGAACACTTCATAAATAAGTGAGAATATGTCCTAATTTGGGATAGATCCATGCCAAACCTTAAACATAGAAAATGTAGAGGATGACTTAAGGATTCAGGATTGACTTAGAACACTAGAATTGGATATCGGGAACCAAAGTTATAGCTTCTAGAAGTTGAACTTAGAAACTGGCTAGCCTGAACCTTAACCAGGGTTAAGGTTTAGATGAATCAAAAATCTAGAAATCCTTTTATAAATTTATGGAAGGGCCAAGGATGTCCTATATTGAGCATGGACTGACTGTGGGCTGTGTGTGGGCCCAGGTGCGGAGCAGTGAATTTGCTTAAGCAACCGAGCCCGTAAATTATACGGTATCTAGGTAACAATTATGCCCTAACCCTTCCCCTGCGTTGTTGAAACCATGAACATTTTGGAACTTGAGTAAGAATTTCTGGCATTTCTTTTCAAAACTGAAGGGACACTGGTGTATAAAATGAAAGTGATTGCATGATGGAAACTGTATGTTGTGTTATGTCTGGAAGTTGAAACTTACCATGTCATGAGAGTTGAAATTTATTTCGATTGTGTTTGGAATTCTTGGATTTCTATTGCGAGTTCTGTGGGGGGAGGTGTTTGAATATGAATGAACTGATTATGCTAAGTTTACCTCTGGTAAGAGGTAAGGACTTATTAATTAAAACGAACTGAATGGGGTGAGTTAAATAGATTTGGATTGATTGAAGGCCATTGCCTTCCCGGGGTAACAAGTGCATGCATGTGAGCGGCAACGTGCCCGGTTGGGACGTAGGCCAGAACTATCGGTAACCATCCATAATGGTAGTAGGCCAGGAAAAGATAAGCAGTAACCGCCTGAGAAGCGGTAGGCCAAGAATGAGTTAAGCGGCTGTGCTATGTCAGAGCGCAGGCCATGAGACCCACTAGGGTCGCTCACCCAAACGTTCACTGGCACAGATGCAGTTTGAATTAAATTATGGAATTATGATTTTGAAAGTGATGATCAAGGAAGATTGTGATAATGGGCTATGTGCTTGGAAGACGTATCGTTGTTCCCTTCCCTCAAATGTTTTCAAAATGGATTTGTGTGCGTCTTTGACTGTTAGGGGTGCTTGTTACTGAGTTTATCTCACTCTTGTAAAATGTTTTGTTTTCAGGTGATCTAGCTATGCTTGGGACTGGGGACTCGAAAGTAGGGCGAGATTCAAATGCGGAATATGGATGAAATAAATGATAGAAGTTGTAATAGATAATAGTTGATTTAATTTGTGATGTTAAAGTTTTGAACACTGTAAGGTTGACTTTTTTTCCGAAGACTTGGCATTAATTGTTAGACTTGATATCCAGCATGGTGTTTCTAAGAAGGAAACACGGCAGTAACACCCCGTTTAGGTTTCCGCTGCATTTTCGTTAATAATGGTGTTTAATAATAAATTAGAGATCTGGGGGTGTTGTACTTTTCCTTCCTTTTTGGCCTTCTAAGTCATCTGTGTCCTGTTCTTCATGTTGGCTAGTGATGAATTCAGTAGGGTTGGAACCTGAGTTAGCTATAGCAAAAGATAAGATAACTATGGGGTCTTCCTTCTTCCTATGCTCTTGCCCAAATATACACTAAAGACATTATTATCAGCTTGATCAATCTAATATGGTGTAGATTGGTCTTTGTCTTCTGTGGTGACTGCCTCCTCCTTCAACAATTAACAATCACTAAGAACTTCTAGCCCTGGAATTGAGATTCTCTTTTCCTTTATATAATGGGGTTCAGGGAAGCCATAAAAGGGGAAATTATCTCCCTAACAGAGGAACTATCCATTAAGAGTGTGCGGGTATGACTTTATGGAGTAGTCCTTCTAGTATCCTTTCTTGGTTGCCATTTTCCATGCTTACTCCTTTCATTGGGCCTCAACTACTTCTTCAAGAGTGGGTTGATACCCTAGTCTAAATTTATAGTTTTCTTGTTGGTTTAGGGGAAAGGTGGTCCAACTTGTGCTCTTTGGCCCAATGGTAACCCTAGAAAATATGCCCATCTTTTGAGGATGGTGTTTACATGTAAGTTTGAGTAAGGATCAAAGTCAAGTGGAGCCTGATCCTTTGCCAAGGTTGCTATTGTTTTGAAGTTGTAGAGTTCTTCGTTAGTTTGGTTATGGTCTACTTATAATACTTGCTCTTGGTTGGTAATAGTGGCACACAGGCTGTTGCCTTTAATGGTTACCATTTTGGCTTTTATCAGCATTTTTATCTTCTAATGTAGTGTGGAAGAGACCGCTTGATGTGCATGTAGCCATGGGCATCCTAATGGCAAGTTAAAAGTGGCTGGGATATCCAGTACCTGAAATTTTGTATTCTTCTCAATGGGACCCACATTGATAGGAAGGAGTACAGTGCCTAGGACTGGCCTCTTCGAGTTATCATCTGCTCAAAGATGTGTCAAAGGAGTTGAAAACTATCTTTCCTTGATTCTTAATCTCCTTGCAGTTCCTCAGGGACAGACGTTCACAGCTGACCTATTATCCACTAGAGAGAGGGGTATATGTTTATGAAGACAAGTTATAGTTAAAATACAAGGATTTATTATGTGTTGTGCCTCCTGGTAAAAGACCTTCGCCGTTGAAGGTTATAGTGCCTTTACCAGCAGTGATTGAGGTGATCATCTATTCAATTGTCGTGTCAGGTGGCAAGTTTATGTTATTCAGCTCTTTAATTAAGAGCTACCAGTGCTTTTGTGAAGCCACTATAAGTGGCAAGATGGTTAGATCAACGTTAAGCTTTTTGAGCTATTTTAGCACTAGGTTAAACTCTTTTATCTCTGCACCCCTTGTTTTTCCAGGGCCTGCTGAGGGCTATCTTGGTCTTAATATCACCTAGTCTTTATGAGATTCTAAACCTAGCCTTTGTTCTCTTCTAGAGAGTCTTCCTTCTTATTTTCTCCCCAGAATTCTCATCACTCTCCTCATTAAGCCAAAACCCTTCTTGTGTTTCGTACACATCATCCTTATCGCTTTCCCATAGGCCATATACATCTGACTATTGCACTGGGATATAGACCTCAGGCCTTGATTCACTAACACTTTGTATATATCTTCAAGGGTCCCAGTTATCCCTAGGATTGCTAGTAATAATAAAAATGCTTTCATTGTTTGGCTTTCGAGCAATCTTAAGCAAAGGTAGTTACCCTGACTTGAACATTTGCTCCAACCTATTCTTGAAGGTCTAGTAATCCTTAGTGTCATGGTCACTGGCCCGATGATAGTTGTAGTACTTGGTGGAGTCAAAGTTCTTTCTCTACCTTGTTGCTTCAATCTTTGGTTTATTTTTAGGGGGACAATCATCCCCCCTAGCTAGCAATTGTTCTACAACCTGCGCATCAGTAGTCCCAATGGGGGTGTACTCCATGTAGCAATTTCTCGTATGCACCTCTTTAATGGATGAACCACTAACTTTCTTTTCTTTATTCTACCAGGTTCTTTTCCAGCCAGTTTTAGCAGGTGTTTCCCTAGCTAGGTCCTCTTCTACTAATATCCTTACGTTCCTTATTATGAAGAATTTTGCAAGGGACTAGATCATAGGTGTTGCCTATACGTGGGCTGTGAGCTCCCAGTGAATAATCTCACCTGGTCAGCTTCTGAGGGTCAGTCCACCATATAGGTGGCCTTTGCTCTACATTTAGCAAGATAGCCAGATAAGCCTTCTCTTTCCTCGTGTTTTATGAGCTCTAATTCCCTAAGAGTGATTAGGAGGTTAGTATTGTATGAACACTGATGTAAGAACTCTAGGCGTAAATCTTCCTAATTTGTGACCTTTCATGGGTCCCATGGCATTGTGCCACCTCATGACGTCTTTATCAAAAGTCTAGGGAAATATAAGGTGAAAGAGGTGTTTTTTAATCCCATTCAGAGTCATGTCACTGACAAAGTTCCTGACATGATGATTAGGGTTTTTGGTTTCATGGAATTTGATATATGGCATAGCAAACTTAGGAGGCAACTACCCTTTCGGGATGGTAGTGACTCTGGTATAATCATTAGAACCATTATTAAACATAAAGGATTCTTTCAGTAATTATTCTATACGATCCGCCCATGAATCCATAGGAGGAGTGCTTTTTTTGCTCCTCTTCTTCCTTTTTCATAGTTTCAGGTTTTTCCCCTTATCTTCCCCTTCTTCCTCATCATCAGCTCCTTTGCCATAAAGTTCTTTGTCGTGATCTTGGAGTGCAATAACCATTGTTTCTATGCTTTTGTCACTTTCATTCATCCTAGCCTGTATCTTTCCATGCACCTTTAGGACTTGAGCTATCTTATTACTATTTCCAGCCATTGGAATCAGTGTTGTGTTAGACTTGGACTTGGACTTGGTTCTTGACATATTAGGTGGAGTTTCCTCTTATTGTTCTCATGAGAGAAGTCTCACGGTTTATGGACTTCATTTATACCCTTTCTTTACGCTGCTTATCCTAGTTGACAACATAGAGTGCTCAGGATTAGCTCGTATGGGTGCTTTTTATTAATAACACTACATGAACCATACAAACTTATGGACGGAATTCTAAGACTTAAAGACCAGAATTCAATTTTATGTTATGAATGCAGATCCTGAAGGGAAAGAGGCCTATCCTGACTTCCTAATTGGATCTCAATCGGGTTTTATCCAGACTCAAATTTTATCCTTTGTTTATTCAGACTCTCCACTAGACTTTTATGCGTGCAAATTGACAGACTCTGGGAACTAGACCCTAATGGATCCCGACTGTAGTATGGGCTGGACACATACTCTAAAAATGCTCCAGACATAGACTACCAACTATTTTTTTTTTTTTTAGGACAGTCTCCGTTACGATTCTTTTTTTTATTAATACCAAAACTGGTTCTCCTAGACTAGAGTTAGAACGGGTTATAGATCAAGAGTCATGTTAGGACTCAATTGGCCCGCAAACAATTTTGGTTCCTAATTCGATTTCTAGGATTGTCTTTTTTTAACCAAAGCTGGTACTTTAAATTGGAGTTAGAACCTTTCGGATTCTGAATCAAGAGTCCTATTAGGACTAAATTGGGCCAAAAACTGTTTTGGTTCCTAATCCAATTCCTAGATTCAGTTTTTCCTAATCTGGGCTCTTCTAAGACTCACAATATCAATGCAAAGTCCTTTGTGCTAAAGAAATTAAATCATAGAAGGTCACATTGCATTCCAAATTGTGCACATGAGTTCCAACCTAAATAAAAGTTCTATGTTAAATAAGTTTTAGGTCAGGTGTAGAACAGTCCTCTCACAATCCAACACTTTGTGCACGACCAATGGGGTGCATATATGGTATGACTAGAATGTTTTGGTTGCTTCCCCAAGTCTTAGGCACTAGGAAAGTGTGTCGTGGGTAGGTGAAGCAATTGCCTGCTCAGTTGAAAGTCTAAATGGACCCACCGATTTACCATCCACTTTTCTGAGGGATAGAATCAAGGTTTTGCCTAAAGACCTTGTTGATCACCAATAAACAACGTCTTATAATGCCAGTACGACTAATACAAGTACAATTTAGATAATTTCCCACATTAAAGTTCAAATCTCACTGTCTTAAGAAAACTTCCCCAGTGGAGTCTCCACTATAAGGATCCACCTCCTCGGGTGTGCGATCCCCCACAAATGGTCGAGCTTATGTGCTAGATGTTTTATATTTTTCTAGAAGTAAAATTCAATTATTATTTTTTTATAGAAATTAGCAAGGCAGAAGTAGGGCTGTGGAAATATAGGGGAATGGGCCTTGGGCCTAACCAAAGAGCCCAGCTGGGTTTCTTAGGCAGGACCAAGTTCAATCCCCTGCGATTAGGCCTTGACATCCTCTTTAACCTGACCTAGAATATGGGTGCAAGTCTTATCCACTTGGGTGGGTTCCTAGGCCAGATCAGACTCCCTCATTCTGGTTTAGGTAGATTCCACTGCCTTGGTACGAATCTGTTTTCCCAACTCTAGCAATGTAGGAAAAGATACTAAATGAAACCGTAAAAAAACGTTAATCTTTAACTATATAGAGTCGCTAGTGAGTTTTGGAAAAACTTATAGACCATGACACCTTTCGAAGTAGATCATACCGATAGGACATCGAAGGGATGGCGAGGGGACAAATTGAAGCTACTTCAAAAGAATTGTGTAAAGGCCCTCAAGCAATCCCTAGTGTGGCGGCCATCATGACTCTTTGGTTTGGAATCAAGGCTCTAGATCTGAGGGTGATGGTACGGTGATGCAAGGAGATGTATCTCATCACCGCCCGTCATCGCTAATGGCATTTACTATTTAAAACGAGATATTAATACTTAATCATACTAACATATAGTCATGCAACAAATTAGAATTATTTATATAATCAAAACACAATGTCATCTAAAAGTAGGCAAAAGAAAAATTGTTCAGAGTATAATAGGGGCAGGAACTACGTAAGGATTACATCTTTGGTAATTTAGAATCTACAATCATTAAAAAAAAAAAATTAGAGTAGAAGAGTAGAGAAAGATAGAGTCTTTGCCCTTAAGATAACCCACTAAATTTGCCTAGTGATGCCTTTTTAATTGATGACTTGATTCTCTCTCTTACAATGCCTCCTACGCATGGAGTATTTCTCTCCTAAATTTTGATGCTCTCCTCTCTCTATTTTGATTTTTTTGAGGCCAATTTGATTTGATCTCTAGCTGAGAGAAACTTTTTGATATCTAATTCATGCCAACTTGATGCCTTTAACCCATAGGGGTAGCCCCTTATTTATAGTGGTTGACGGGATAGTCCAAATCGGTGCAGAGAAATAAGACCTAATCCTAGTCTCATTAAGGTTAATCTAAATTGGCACACTAATTCAGCTAAGATTCTGACTAATAAGTATTGATAAACTAATCAGTCCAGAATTCTAGTTAATTAATCCTATTTAGCCAGAAATAGACTAGAAGATATGGATCTGGGTCGGGTTCCCAGCTAAAGAACCTAGCCCGATCTTCGAAGTGGGAACCTGACCACGTTCTTGGGCTGGGCCCCAGACAATCTAATTTGTCTTGACCAAAACTTTCAGGTCCGTCCTCTATTTTGGGTGATTCTTTGTTTACTTGCAAGATTATTGAGTCTAGTTCAAATTAAGCTAATTTCATAATTTTAGATAAGTGTGGAATAAGATATAAGCAAAATAGTGAACATGTGTCTTTTTTAGCAGAAGCTCAAATATTCAACTTATATCTTTGTTGCTTATCGGACTTTGGTGCATAATATGACATTAGGAAGTTATTTAATAGAGAATGTCGATAATGATACTGAACAATCTTGTACTACCTAGAGTGGGCTCAGGCTCTATTAGCGTTTTGGACTCAAATTCAAAGATTACTCTATTGGGCCCCTAAATATACAAGTTGGGGTATAGTTTTCAGCGTTGGGCAATTAAAAAATAAGATGCCATTTTTGGGCTTCTACACTTACAAAAAGGTACCAGCCATGAACAACTCCCAAAAATGTTAACAATCATCAAGCATACATATCCTATTCTATCAGTATAACTTGGGTATGTACAAATCCACAAAATAGGGTTGTCCCTATGAATCCTAACTGACGCTAATCCAATAACAAAAGGCTTGATGCTGAGATTGCTTACATTGTTAATCATCCAAAAAGCTCCTTTTAGTTTGAACATAAGAGAAACTACATGTGCTGGGAAGCGAAATAAAGTAATTACGATTTGATATAGTAGATTTGAAAAAAAAGGTAGGGTGTCACCTTAAGACTGAAATCCAAAAAAAACCCATATCCCCTCATCTGATGCAGTGGCTGTAAAATGAGTGAAATTAATTAAAACATAATGATGTCTGGAGTAAGATAAAAAGAGAAGGGCATGTTGCCCTCGTTGTGTCTTGATTGTGGCTAAGATGGCTGGACTGAGGTGGCTAAAAGGAGAAGATAATCAAGTGTGAAGTCTTTTGTCTCTTCTTTGATGCATTGTCCCTCCTTGGGTGGTCTTCCTCTTGGCCTCTTTCCTTCCACATTTCTAGGCTTCATCAACTTCTTTGTTCTGATGAGCAGTGCCCCTTTTTGGCCTATTATGGATTATACAGTTGTGCCTAAATTGATGATAAATGTTGCACTTGTAAGTGGTTAATTTCTAGAATTGGGCTCCCTTAGTCACATCTTTTCTTCTAGACGTCCTAAGCCTTCTTGACCCTCTATTTTCACTAGTGGTGGCCCTAACTTAGGCATATTCCTATGCTACCAGAAACCTAGGCCTGGAATGAGGTGTCTCATTGCATCATAGGCTTGTTTGTATTTTTCAATGGAGTATACATCATCCACAAAATCTTCTAGGTTTTTGCCATCCCTGATGATGCACCTTATGGAATGTTTGTGTAAATTTCCAAATATATCCCAAACCATGCAATCACAATGTCTAGTGGTGGGATTAACTATGAAGCTTGTCATTTCATTAACAATATTAAACTACCCCCTCTAGCATGTACAATAATGCAGTGTCTGCTATCAATTTCTAGCGTCAATAGCATAGTCCTAATCCTAGCGCATATGTTCCCAGACCATTCTTGACAAACCTTAGATCTTTTAGCTATGGTAGACATCAATCTCTTCCCCATATGCTCAAGTAAAGACATAACATGCTTGTGTCTGAACTTCTCAATCTGGGTATTGAAACTTTTAACAAAATTTATAGTGTTGTCTTGCACTTTAATGCTAGGGTCAAATACATACCTTACCTAATGTTCTAAGGGTTTTTTCATAAGCCAAGTGTAGGCATCCTCACTATCTTTCTGAATAGCCTCTATGGCTTTGTGATGGACAGAATGATTGTAAGTGTTAGCTACTGTGCAATATAGGTTGTGAAGCTTGACACCTAAACAAAATATTTATAAAAAAATTAAAAAAATTCGTCAACAATTGTATTAATGTCAAACATCATGCCCTGTAACACCAGCTATTGGCCTTAATGGTAAACAAAATAGCCTGTAATGCTACTCCATGCACAATATCTCAGACTAGGGATGGGCATGAGGCAGGTTCGGGGCGGGTTGAGCGATACCCACACCAGTACCCATTTTCAAAAGTCATACCCATACCCATACCCATACCCATCGGGTTTTTCGGGTTTATGGGTTTTATTTAGGTATATATAGAGTGTGTAAAGTGTCACTCATATTCAACTCATATTTGCATACGCGATATATTTGATTGGCAATTTCAAGCGACGCAACTAAAATTCATGTCGGATAAACTCACGGAAGTTAAAAATGTATAACAATTTAATTTTTTATTTCTGCATAAATAAACACTATACACTTAGAGTTTCATGCCAAACATTTATTTTTGGATTTTACCGTATTTTAGTCCCCTTCTACTAGCAAATCGGGTACACAATCGGGTATGGGTTTTCAGAATCCATACCCATACCCATTCCCATGCCCATTTTCAAACACAATACCCATAACCGCCCCGTACCCATTTTTTACAAGTTTTCGTACCCATACCCGCTATAAATGGGGCGGGTTTGGGGCGGGTTGTTGGGGTTCGGGTGCAACTCCCATCCCTAAGAATATCCTATAACCTAGTCAGTGTTACACTTTTGCTTGGTACATGAAGAATCTCTTCTAAAGTTTCTATAACAATGAATTGAACAAATTCTTCTTAAAGAGTTTGCAAACACCTTCGCCATAGCCTTCATCAAACTCTACACAGATGGTAAACCAAAGTAACTAGTCATGCATAATATGATAACAAAATATGTTAGAATAAAAGATAGGTATACCAATGGGGTGTCTATCAGATTGAATGTAAATCTTAAAGTGTCTTCATTGAAGAAGCACATTTTAATGCTTCGAAAAAGTACAACCAGTTGACCTTGTTTCCTTCTTGAATAACTACATATGCCAATGAAAAGTGGCATTGTTTCCATCTATTGCCATAGCAACCAAAAGAACCCCTTTACAAGGCACTTGCAAGAAGTAGCCATCAACCCTAATGAATGTCCTACATCTCCTTAGAAAAGCAGTAATCATTACCTCAAATGAAATGAAAATCCTTTTGAAAAGTTGAGTACCATTTGAATTTTGGGATATACATGAACAGATGGACCCTGGATTCTTTGCCCTAATTTCCTCAATGTACTCTAGCAATCTAGCATAAGAATCATAGTGCCTGCCTTTAGCCAATCCTTCATCAACCTATTTGTAACACCCGGAACATCCCGAACCTAAAATCATGCTAATTACCTCGCATTATATTAATCATGAATTAATCAAGTTGAGCACCGCATTTCATTTTAGGTTTTCATACGTGTGTGTTAATTTATGCAACTACATGTTGAAACGACACAGTGGCTTTAAAATGGATCTCATTACACACCCGAATAAGTGATTCGAATATTCATTAAAGACTCAAATGCTAACAGAAAAAAATATATATTAGCCCAATTATTGAGTGAGTGATTTTGGAAATAGCAAAAATGTAAATAATCATATATACATAAATAAATACATCAACAATGCAACAATAATAATAAAATAAAGTATATATATGTACGGAAAATTGTGAGTAATAATTAGAAAAAAATTCTTCTTCCAAAACTTCACCCCCAAATGCTGTAAAATTTAATTCACAAATTTTAGTGAAGAAATTAGTCCCAAAAATATATAGACGCATATATAAATTGAAAAAAAAAAGTGGAGAGGTGGATGATTAGGATGACCTATGAAGAACCTAGATCACTAAAGGAATAAGGAGATAGAATCAGAAAAAAAAAGAAGAAGAAGAAAGTAATAATAAAAGTAAACCAAACTAAAAAAAAAAAACCCCCCCACTTGAATTCACCAAAAAAAAAAACAAAAACCCCAACTCGTAAAACCCCCTTGCCCAGCAAAAATAGAGCCCTCCTCCCTTGTCTATCTGCATGCATGTCCACTGCCGGCCTGGCCACCGAATGCCGTCTAGCCACCGACCGTCGACCAGTGGGACCGCGACCAACCCCTACCCAGCGACACCACCTTCTCCATCTCCATATCTTGCTCTATTTGGGCTAAAAAGATGAAACCCTAACTTTTCATAAACTAGATTTTTGGTTGTTTTAGGATTGAATTTCTGTATTAAGTGATGTATTTAGCTTTAGTAAGTATCAATTTCTAATTTCCTTGAATTTTTAGGGTATTGGAAATGAACTTGGGAGGCTGGGATATTGAGGGGGAATGTGGTGAGCGAGGGTTTGGAGATTATGTTCGATTTTATTTTTTTTATGATGATTTGATGATGTTTTGATTAATTCTAAGGAATGACTGAATGAAATGAATAGGTTATGTAAATTGGATGTGTATGCTATGTCGTGAGTGGTGATCGGAGCTTGTGAGTTGGGTGTAATGATTTGGCTTGATTATGCTATTTTGATGGTGTCAAGATTAATTTTAATGCATATTTGAAGGAGCATAAAGAGAAATATTTGTTGGATGGGTGAGTTGTGGCCATGAGCTTGATGGTTCAAGGTTTATGGCTTGAATGAAGTTTAAATTAATTATGTTGATTTATTAGTGTCTAAACGAATTAACTGATGAACAATAGATATAAATGTATATATGTCTATAAGGTTAATGTGTAGAAGCATACTATGAACTTAGCAGCCAATGATGATGGAGGAGAAGAAGAGGGAAGACAATAAAAGGGCCTTGGGTGCTTTCAAGTTTTAAGCTAGATGTGAAACTTAATGAAGCTACAAAACTGGGATGATGAAGGAGTGAGGATGTTTAGTTAGTACTCTTGATGTTTTTGGATTAATATGGGTTAGTGACTTAACGTAGAAGAGTCAGTAGCATGAGGGTTTAATAATGATTTCGGTAAATAAATAACGACACTTCTAACAATACGCTACTAACGATATTGTTATACCAATGAATGCGACAAAAGTATTAATATTCATGAAGTTTTAAGAGTAACTACACCACTACTACTATTAATAACAACAATCATAATCAAGAACGCCGCTAATCCTTGCAATCGAGACAAGTAAACGATATTAACAAGCTCATAATAACATAACAATTCAAATGACAATGACGATAATGTTGTTAATAATGAACATAAGATGAGTCACACCATTATGCTACTATAACATTCATTAAACGAGCGTTAGCAATATGAAGGAGAGGAATAAAAACAAAAATAAAATAGAACCAAATTAATTTAATAATAATTGTTATGCGAACAATAAAAGGAGAGGTCAAGGGAATTCAACTTATTCCTTAAGTCAAGAAATTTAATAAAACTTCTTAATTTGTTTAAATTATTAAAAAAAATTACATATTTAAGCAGAAGCACGGCCACTTCTTTCTCTTCAAGCTGCCAGCAAACAATTGTCGCTCAAAAGGAGAGAAACTTTCAAAGACCAGGTACGTACATTGTATGTGCTCTTGAAAACTCACATGTTTCTCAAACTATACAAAATCAATATAATGTTCACATACTGATTTATTTTGTGCAATGTTTGTCACCTAAGCAAGTGGCTCCAACAATTATCAATCATCAAGGCTTATGCCCTTCAATTTAATCATGCGATTACAACTTAGGCTTCTCGACTGGCCTGAGATGTGTGCACCTATTTCAATATCGCTTCAGACGTGAACAGGGGTCCACTTTCAGATAATAACTGACAAATCAACTTTACTTACACATATTCTCTATCCTGTTTACAAAACAAACTGTTTTAAAATGCAGGCGCCTAACTAATTAAACTCAAAGCTTATTTTACTGCATAGGGATGTACGTGCTGAACTTCGGCTCATTATTCAAATATTTTTATGTTTTCTATTTTAGGTAAGAGATCAGTGAACATTCCTCATCCTGCCAAGCTGGAGGATAACATGAAATGAAAGAGAGTTTCCAATCGTTTTGCTGACGATTCACTAGCTAAATGCTTATAATGATTTACAGGCTAGCACCCCTAAAACCTATTGGTTGTATATTCTTTTAGACGTTATGTTTATTAGTATTTGATAGTTACACGTTAAGTTATCAAGTGTATCATGAGTTAAACAGGTTGTCGAATGTATGTTTATTTCCAATGTTGGTAAATATGGTGATGATGTAGGTAACACATTGTATAGGTAGTTCAAGTAGCCTTGTTCCGTTATGGAATGACGGTAATGCCTCCAATCAAGAGACTTCTGCTGCAAACCAATAATAAACAAGTAATTAAGTTGGAATAATCAGACATTAGGGATTGAGGGGTTACAGTTGTGGTATCAGACCCAGGATAGCGAATCACTGTGAGCAGTAGAATGTTCGAGAGTTAGGTTGTGAGGATTCAGATATAGAGATGACTGATGCTAGTAGTGAGACAAGCGAGGGGGACGATGATTCCTCTTGCTTTGATTACGATCAGTCACAGGATAATTAGAGTTGACCTCGCTTAGTTCATGTTTCAGGCTTTGATTTTTGGATATATGTGCAATACAGTTGGTGAGAGTCATATTCTTCTTGCGCATGGTGGGTATATATATGATGTATATAGGTAAGCTAATGTAATCAAGTATGATGATTTAATCCGCCTTTTCTTTTTGGTTTAGGGTGGACTTGATTTAGGGGATGACCCTAGTTAGTAGGTGAAAAGGGGGACTATGTCGAGAATCTCAGCTAGAATGCAGAAATGCTAACATGATGTATTACAACATTCTTTTGGTGGTCTCTATATATAAACGTATATGCAATGAAAGTAGTGTTTGAATTAAATTATGATTTGATTTTGAGTTATTGCTGCCTTACCATATTGTCATGCAAATCTAAATAATAAATTTCGTTTATATGATTCAAAATGTCAGAGTCTATAGACAATAATTTGAATAGCAATAAAGGTGAGACTTAGAGATTAAGCAACCAAGCAAGCGAAATCCCTAGCAAAACCCTAGTGGAGGTCTAACAGTAGCTCTAGAAGTATCTAGCAATGTGGACAGTCCGGATTACTGGAAAAATTTAGTAATCTAGCTGATGAAGAGGATTCTCCCTATATCCCCTGTACCTCCTGAAAACCCTCCAAAGTCTGATAAAGTAGCTGATAGTGTAGCTCAACACAACCTTAAGGTTTGCGATGGTAAACTTGATCTTGTAGAACTGAAAGATTGGATTAGGGGAATGGAAAAGATATTTACAATAGTTAAAGTACTTGAGGAGCAAAAGGTGAACATGAGGACATTCTGGCTAGTGAAGCAGATATTTGGTGGATCAGGGTAACGACTAAGCTACCATAACCTGAGCTTATCTGGGCTAAATTTCTTGAGGAACTTAAGGCTAAGTTTTATCCAATCACAATTCAACGACAAAAGGAGAAGGAATTCATGGAGTTAAAGATGAGGGGTAATATGATAAAGATGCAATATGCAAGTAAGTTCACTGAGTTATCAAGATTTACTCCAGACTTTGTGACATCTAAGAGGCTGAAAATGAGAAGGTTTAAGGAAGATTTAGGTTTTCATATTCAAAATCAGTTAGTTGGTCAACTAACTCAGACTTATCAGGAGTTGCATGAAAGAACTATTGAAGAGCGAACTGAGGGCTTTGAACCCGAGAAACTAGAAGAGGAAGTGAAACGATCGTGGGACATCAAGCGAGAGCATAGTTTAGAAGAAACCTACTGCTGGAGCTACTAAAGGTCATCCAGCGGCTGCAACGGAACTTTGCGCCAGGTGTGGCACTATAAACCATACTGCAGTTGAGTGCCACGTGGGTACTAACAAGTGCATGTGGTGTGTAAGCCTCGATCATTCGATTACCACTTGCTCTAGAAGACAGAAGGCTATAAAAAAGGGAGTTACAAGGCCTGTACCACCTCCACGTTAGGGAACCCTACCCTTTAAACCCCTAATGGCAGAACAAGCTTACGTAATGAGCAAAAAGGAAGCTACAATTTTTGGTACAGTTGTCACTGGAACCTGCTTTTTAAATTCAAACCACTTTGTATTTTTTTGGATTCAGGTGTTATTCATTCATCTTTCTCGACATGAGCTGCCTCGCAATGAATTTGAATAAGGATAGTGAGTGGGCGAACTGTAGAATTAGTTTACCAGATGGGCAAGTGATAGAATGCCTTGTTCTTTATAAACATATCCCATTGTGATTATTGAGCATGAGTTCCCTGAAAATTTGATCCACTTTGATGTGTCAGAATTCGATATAATCTTGAGAATGGACTGATTGACTATATATGGGGCAACTTATAGATTATAAAGATCTTAAGGTCACTTTAAAGAGCCCAAAGGGTCGAGAAGTATATTTCTATGGTGAAAGACTTAGGAAGGAGTATTCTATAATTTTAATTATGAAGGCAAGTAAGTTGCCAAGACAAAGGTGCATAGGATATTTATGTTATGCTATTGAGGTTATAGAGGAGGAGATGAAAATAGAAAATATTCCTGTAGTTTGTGAATTTTCAGATGTTTTCCCTGAGGAGTTGCTAGGTTTACCTCCTCAAAGGGATATTGATTTTGAGATTGAGTTAATTCCTAGTGCGCAACCTATTTCAAAAGCTCCATATAGGATGAACCCAACCGAACTAAAGGAATTGAAAACCCAGTTGGATGAGTTATTGCAAAAAGGGTTTATCAAGCCAAGTATTTCACCCTAGGGAGCCTCACCGTTGTTTGCGAAGTAAAAGGACAAAACCTTAAGGTTCTGTATAGACTATCGGGAGTTAAATAAAATAACCAATAAAAACAGGTGCCCTTTTGCCTCGGATAGATAATCTGTTTGATTAATCGCACGGAGCTGGGGCATTTTCGACCACCGATCTAAGGTTTGGCTATCATCGGCTTAGAAATAAGCCAGAAGATATTCCCAAAACAGTCCTCAAAACTAGATATGGACATTATGAGTTTACTGTGATGCCATTTGGGCTTGCCAATGCCCCTACTACATTTATGTATCTCATGAATAGAGTTTTCAAACCTTATTTGGACAAATTTGTAGTGATTTTTGTAGATGACATTCTAATATACTCTAAGGACAAGTAGGAACATACAGATCATTTAAGGATTGTGTTATAGACCTTAAGGGAACACCAGGTATATGCTAAGCTAAAAAAGTGTGAGTTTTGGTTAACTGAGGTGATATTTTTGGGACATGTAGCTTCTAGGGAAGGTATTAAATTGACCCTCAGAAGATAAAAGTGGTTACTGAATGGCCTAGGCCCGCCAATGTAACAGAAGTAATAAGTTTATTTGGTTTAGCAGGATATTATTGGAGATTTATGAAAGATTTTTCAAAAATAGCACCCCCATTGACCAACCTATTGAAGAAAATGACTAAATTTAAGTGGTCAGACAAGTGTGAAGAGGCATTTCAAGAATTAAAGAGATGGTTAACAATGGCACCTATCCTTACCTTATCCATGGAAGGAAAAGAGTACACTATTTATACCGATGCTTCTGAGAACGGGTTAGGCTATGTACTAATGCAAGATGACAAGGTAATAACATACGCCTGTAGGCAACTCAAGCCTTATGAGAAGAACTATCCAACTCATGATCTACAGTTAGTTACAGTAATTTTTAACTTAAAAATTTTGTGACACTACCTATATGATGTCATACTAGATTTACACTAACCACCAAAGCCTAAAGTATATCTTTACTCAAAAAGAGATCAACTTAAGATAATGACGATGATTAGAATTACTAAAGGATTATGATTTGTAAATTCAATATCATCCTAGAAAGGCGAATGTAGCAGTAGATGCACTTAGTAGGAAGACCCAACATGGTTTAAATACAATGATGAATATCCAACCTGACATTCTAAGGACCTTAAAGCCATAGGTATCGAACTTGTGTTACTGGGAAACATAGATGGGTTGTTGATAGCATTAGAGGTGCAACCTTCCATAATAAAAGAAATTAAGGCAAGTCAAAAGGATGATACAAAGGTAGAGAATCTTAGATGTAATATTACACAGGGAAAATCGCCTGGTTTTGTAATATATGAAGATGGAACCTTGAGGTTTCAAAACAGATTGTGTGTGCTCAATAAAGAGGAGTTAAAAAGAAGAATTTTAAAAGAAGCCCATTGATATTCAGTGCACCTAGGAGGAACAAAAATTTATAGGCATCTAAGGCAATTCTTCTGGTGGGATAACATGAAGAGAGAGATTATAGAGTATGTAGATAAATGTCTTACATGTCAAAAGGTAAAAGTTAAACACCAGCACCCTGTAGGCGAATTAAGGACTTTGAAGATTCCTACTAGGATGTCGGATTTAATTTCAATGGATTTTATTATGGGATTGCCCTTTCTGCTTCAAAGAAGAATGTCACTTGGGTTATTGTGGACAGACTTACCAAATCTTCCCAGTTTATACCAATTCATGACACTTGGGGTATAGAGAGACTAGCATAGTTGTATGTCAAGAAAATAGTTATAACTACATGGCATATCAAATGACATAGTGTTTGATAGGGACCAAAGGTTTCAAGCTCGGTTTTAGCAAGTTTTACAAAAAGCTTTTGGGACCAAGTTAAATTTTAGTAGTTCATGTTACCCTAAGGCTAATGGGCAAACTGAGAGAGTGAATCAAATGCTAGAGGATATGTTGAGAGCCTGCATGCCTGACTTCTAAGGAAAGTGGGAAGATTACTTACCATTGGTAGAATTCTCCTATAATGATAGCTATCAATCCACCATTAAGATGACCCCTTTTGAAGCATTGGATGGGAGGAAATACAGAACGCCAGCGTGTTGGAGTGAGCTAAATGAAGCATTAACCATAGGGCCTTAATTGACTCAAGAGACCACTGAAATGATAAGGAAGACTCAAAACATATCAAAGTGGCCAAGAGCTAATAGAAACCCTATAGGGACAAAAGGAGAAGACTATCAGAATTTCAAGTGGGAGATAAAGTATTTTAAAAGGTACCCAGTTAAAGGAGTAAAGTGATTCAACATCAAAGGCAAATTGAGCCCTAGATATATCGACCCTTATGAAATTTTGAGGGGTTAAACCCTCTGGCTTATAGGTTGGATTTACCAACAGAACTTGAGCATGTGCACAACGTTCTTCACATTTCACAGGTTAGAAAACATGTTCCAAATCCAAATCATGTCATCACGATAGAACCAGCAGAGGTCGCTGAGAATCTAATGTACGAGGAGCGTGTTGTACAAATACGAGACTACAGAGTTAAACAGCTCCGGAACAAAAGCATTCCTATGGTGAAGGCTTTGTGAGCCAACAAAACCATACTTCATCTGAGGCTGCATGAGAGACCGAGAAGGACATAAGAAGCGAATGCGCATACCTATTCGAGGTACAATCGAGGTTTCTTTTACATCTGCATTTATAAGTTTCAAGGACGAAAATTATTTTAAGGGGGGAAGGTTGTTATGGCCCGAACCTCCCGAACCTAAAATCATGCTAATTACCTCGCATTATATTAGCCACGACTTAATCAAGTTAGGCGCCGCATTTCATTTTAGTACTTTATACATGTGTGTTTATTTATACAACTGCAGGTTGAAACGACAGAGTGGCTTCAAAATGAATCTCATTACACACCCGAATAAGCGATTCGAATATTCATTAAAGACTCAAATGCTAACAGAAAAAAATTAAATTAGCCCAATTCTTGAGTGAGTAATTTTGGAAATAACAAAAATAGAAATAATCATGTATACACAAATAAATACAGTAACAATGCACCAATAATAATAAAGTAAAGTGCATATATATGGAAAATTGTGAGGAGTAATAATTAGGAAAAAAATTCTTCCAAAATTTCATCCCCATATGGTGTAAAATTTAATTCACAAATTTTATTCAAGAAGTTAGTCCTAAAAATATATAGACGCATATAAAAACTGAAAAAAAGGGGAGAGGTGGATGCTTAGGATGAATTATGAAGAATCTAGATCATTAAAGGACTAACGAGATAGAATGGAAAAAAAAAAAAAGCACAGTAATAATAAAAGCAAACCAAACTTTAAAAAAAAAAAAAAACCCACTTGCATTCACCCTGAAAAAACAAAAACCCCAACCCGTAAAACCCCCCTTGCTCAGCCAAAATAGAGCCCCCCTCCCCTGTCTGTTTGCTCACATGTCCACCACCGGCCTGGCCACTAAATGTTATCCAGTTATCGACCATCGACCAATGGGACCGCCACCAACCCCTACCCAACAACACCACCATCTCTATCTCCATATCTTGCTCTATTTGGGTTAAAAGGGTAAAACCCTAACTTTTCATAAATTGGATTTTTGGTTGTTTTAGGATTGAATTTCTATATTAAGTGATGTATTTAGCTTTAGTAAGTATCAATTTCTAATTTTTGTTGAATTTTTAGGATATTGGAAATGAATTTGGAAGGCTTGGATATTGAGGGAGAGTGTGGTGAGCGAGGGTTTGGCGGTTATATTGGATTTTATTTTGTTTATGATGATTTAATGATGTTTAAATTAATTTTAAGGAATGACTGAATGAAAAGAGTGGGTTATGTAAATTGGATGTATATGCTATGTCATGAGTAGTGATTAGGGCTTGTAAGTTGGGTGTAATGATTTGCCTTGATTATGCTATTTTGATGATGTTGAGATTAATTTTAATGCATATTTGAAGGTGCAGAAAGAGAAATATTTGTTGGACAGGTGAGTTGTGGTCATAAGCTTGACGATTCAGGGTTTATGGGTTGAATGAAGTTTAAATTAATTATGTTGATTTATTTGTCTCTAAACAAATTAAGTGATGAACAATAAATATAAATGTATATATGTGTATAAGGTTAATGTGTAGAAGCATACTATGAACTTGGTGTCCAATGATGATGGTGGAGAAGAAGAGGGAAAGACAATAAAAGGGCCATGAGTGCTTTCAAGTTTTAAGCTAGATGTGAAACTTAATGAAGCTACAAAAGTAGGATGATGAAGGAGCAAGGGTGTTTAGTTAGTAATCTTATGCTTTTGGATTAATATGGGTTTGTGACTTAATGTAGAAGAGTCAATAGCTTGAGGGTTTAATAATGATCTCAGCAAGAAAATAACCACACTTCTAACGATACGCTACTAACGATATTGTTATACCAATGAATGTGACAAAAGTACTAACATTCATAAAATTTTAAGAGCAACTACACTACTACTACTAATAATAACAATAATCATAACCAAGAATGTAGTTAATCCTAGCAATTGAGACAAGTAAACGATATTCACAAGCTTATAATAACATATTCGAATGACAATGATGATAATGCCGTTAATAATAAAAACAAGACGAGTCACACCATTATGCTATTGTAACATTCATTAAACGAGCGTTAGAAGTATGAAGGAGAGGAATAAAAACTAAAATACAATAGCACCAAATTAAGTTAATAATAATTGTTATGCGAATAATAGAAAGAGGTCAAGGGAATCCAAATTATTCCTTAAGTCAAGAAATTTAATAAAACTTCTTAATCTGTACAAATAGTAAAAATTTACATATTTGGGCAAAAGCAAGGCCACTTCTTTCGCTTTAAGCTGCCATCAAACAATTGTCACTAAAAGTGAGAGAGACTTTAAAAGACCAAGTACGTATATTGTCTGTGCTCTTTAAAAACTCACATGTTTCTCAAACTATGCAAAATCAATATAATGTTCATATAATGAATTATTTTGTGCAATGTTTGGTCACCTAAGCAAGTAACCCCATCAATTGTCAATCACCAGGGCTTACGCCCTTCAATTTACCTGCGCGATTATAACTCAAACTTTTTGATTGGCCTAAGAGGTGTCCACCTATCTCAAAATTGCTTTACATATCAACAGGGGTCCACTTCTAGATAATGACCGGCAAATCAACTTTACTTATACATATTCTCTGTCCTATTTGTAAAACAAAACATTTTGAAATATGGGCGCCCAACTATTTAAACTCAAAGCTTATTTTACTGCATAGGGATGTAGGTGCTGAGCTTTGGCTCATTATTCGAATGCTTTTGTGTTTTCTATTTTAGGTAAGAGACCATTGAACATTCCTCCTGCTGGAAAGCCAGAGGATAGCAAGAAATGAAGGCGAGTTGCCAACCCTTTTGCTGAGGATTTGCTAGCCAAATGCTCATAGTGATTTTTAGGCTAACGGCCCTAAAAACCTATTGGTTGTATATTCTTTTGGACGTTATGGTCGTTAGTGTTTGATAGTCATATGCTGAGTTATCAAGCGTACCATGAGTTAAACAGGTTGTTAAATGTATGTTTATTTCCAATGTTGGTGAATCTAGTGATGATGTGGGTAACACATTATGCAGGTAGTTCAGGTAGCTTTGTTCCATTATAAAATGATGGTAATGCCTCCAATCAAGAGACTTCTGCTGCAAACCAATAGTAAATAAGTAATTAAGTTAGAACAATCAGGCATTAGGGATTGAGGGGTTACAGTTGTGGTATCAGACCTATGTTAGCGAATCACTATGAGTAGTAGGATGTTCGAGAGCTAGGTTGTGAGGATTCATACATAGAGATGACTGATGCTAGCGGTAAGACAAGCGAGGGGGACGATAATTCCTCTTGCCCTGATTACGATCAGTCTCAAGATCGTTAAAGTTAACCTCACTCACTTTATGTTTTAGGCTTTGATTTTTGGATATATGTGCGATATCATATTCTTCTTGTGCATGACGTGTATATATATGATGTATATAGGTAGGCTAACCTAACCAGGTATGATGATTTAATCTGCCTTTTCTTTTGGGTTTATGGCGAATTTGATTTAGGGGATGACCCTAGTTAGTAGGTGAAAAGGGGGACTATGTCAGGAATCTCAGCTAAAATGCGGGAGATGCTAACATGATGTATTGCAACACTCTTTTGGTGGTCTCCGTATATATACATATATGCAATGAAAGTAGTGTTTGAATTAAATTATGCTTTGATTTTGAGTGAATATTGTCTTATCATAATGTCATACAAATTTAAAAAATAAACTTCATTTTGTGATTCAGAATGTCAGGGTCTATAAACAATAATTTGAACAACAATGAAGGTGAAACTCAGGGGTCAGGCAACTAAGCAAGCAAAAACCCTTAGCAAAACCCTAGTAGAGGTCTAACAGTAGCTCTAGAAGTATCTAGTAATGTGGAGGGTCTAGATTACTAAAAAAATTTGGTAATCGAACTGATGAAGAGGATTCTCCTTATACCCCTGGTACCTCCAGAAAACCTTCCAAAGTTTAATAGAGTAGCTGATCGGGTAGCTCGATGCAATCATAAGGTTTACGATGGTAAACTTGATCCTGTAGAACTGAAAGACTGGACTAGGGGAATGGAAAAGATATTTAGAGTAGTTGAGGTACCTGAGAAGAAAAAGGTGAATATATGGACATTCTATTTAACTGGTGAAATAAATATTTGGTGGAGCAGGGTAAAGGATAAGCTACCAGAACCTTAGCTAATCTGGGCAAAATTTCTTGAGGAACTTAAGGCTAAGTTTTATCCAATCACAGTTCAACGACAGAAGGAGAAGGAATTCATAGAGTTAAAGATGAGTGGTAATATAATAGTGATGCAATATACAAGTAAGTTCACTGAGTTATCAAAATTTACTCCAAACTTTGTGACATCTAAGAGGCTGAAAATGAGAAGGTTTGAGGAAGATTTAGCTTTTCATATTCAAAATTAGTTAGCTGGTCAACTAACTTAGACTTATCAGGAGTTGCACGAAAGAACTGCTGAAGAGCAAACTGAAGGCTTTGAACCCGAAAAACTAGAAGAGGAAGTGAAACGATCGTGGGACATCAAGCGAGAGCGTAGTTTAGAAGAAACTTGCTACTGGTGCTACTGAAGGTCGTCTAGCAGCTTCAACAGAACCTTGCACCAGGCATGGCACTATAAACCATACTACAGCCGAGTGCGTGTAGGTACTAACAAGTACATTGGTGTGAAAGTCTTGATCATTCGATTGCTACTTGCTCTAGAAGACAGAAGGCTATAAAAAGGGGAGTTATAAGGCCTGTACCATCCTCACGTCAGGGAACTCTGCCCTTTAGACCCCCAGTGGCAGGACGAGCTTATGTAATGAGCAAAAATAAAGCTACAGTTTTTGGTACAGTTGTCACTGGAACCTGCTTTTTAAATTCAAACCACTTTGTATTTTTTTTTTTTTTTGATTCGAGTGTTACTCATTCATCTATATCCACATGAGCTGCCTTGCAATTGAATTTGAAAAAGGAAAGTGAGTGGGCAAACTATAGAATTAGTTTGCCAAATGGATAAGTGGTGGAACGCCTTGTTCTTTACAAACATGTCCCATTGTGATTGCCGAGCATGAGTTCCCTGGAAATTTGATCGAGTTTGATATGTGGGAATTCGGTATAATCTTGAGAATGGACTGATTGACTATATATGGGCAATTTATAGATTGTAGAGATCTTAAGGTCACTCTAAAGAACCCAGAGGGTTGAGAAGTATGTTTCTATAGTGAAAGACTTAGGAAGGAGTATTCTATAATTTTAATTATGAAGGAAAGTAAGTTGCTAAGACAAGGGTGCATAGGATATTTGTGTTATGCTATTGAGGTTAAAGAGGAGGAGATGAAAATAGAAGCCCTATTGTTATGTTTTCCTTCTAGAGATTTAGTTTGTTATGTTATGCTATCATGGAGTTGGAAGGCATGAATCTCCTAGGTGTAGTCAAGGTTTCTACACATTGCAACGTGTTTAAACCCAACATTTTTTTCTATCTTTAGTAAGAAGCCCTATTGAATAGGATAAGCTCTAACCACTTTACTCCAATAGACATATTACCCGCTACTACTGAGATTTTCCCTTCTCTATTCCTAGACCATGTCTGACCATTCCTATACAGCTTGCTCAAGTAATTTTCACCAAATATCCATCATCATCAAGGAAGCAACCATAAGCAAAATTAAACTTGAGATCCTCATCCCTCCTAGCATCCTTATCCTAAACCAAATCACCGTCACCATTATCATCTCCTTGTTTCCCCTCGTCTTCTAAAGACTTCTCATCATCTCATCAGACCGTTCTGGATCCTCACACGCATTATAATCATTTTCACTGTCACTAGCTGACCCTTCTGCTTCACGAACCTCTTCCTCATTACCTGCCTCATTAGCCACTAAAACCCTTGAATAGTCTCTATTAAGATCACCATTATGCTCATTAATGGTTGATGATTGGCTCAACAATCTTAAGTCATATGTCTCTAGCCCCTGTAACCTGACGTCAACTTTTCTGTCCTAAAATATTGTAATTATACCCTCATTTATCTAACTTTTGCCTATAATAAATTTTAGTTTCTAAAATTCTTATTTGATTTTGTTTATTTTATAGGAAATAATATTAATCATAGAGTTGGCAAAAACTGGGTTGAAAATGGTGAAAATCAAGTGACGATCTAAGAAAAAAATCCCAACAGGACCTGCTGTATAATTTTGCACGTCTGTGCAAAGTTTCTAAAAGTGGGTAAAAAGTTGAAGAGATGTATGATTTGTCGCGCACTTTTCCACAGCCATGCATATTCATTAGTTAGTAAACCCGAGAATTGCAAGGCTGGTCGTGCACTTTTTCATGACCGTGCATATTCATTAGTTAGCAAATCCGAGAATTACAAGGGACATAATTAAGGATGCAAGGGGAAGGGTTTTAGAATTAGCACAACTAGTCTCAAATTCATAAGTGTCTCAAGCTAACCACTCAAGCAAATCCCAAGCTTCATTAATGTTTCTAGCGCAAAAATCACAATGGTCCAAAAGAGTATGGGTCTCACAATTCATACCCTATAGACTATATTTAAAATTTCGCACTTCTCCAAGCAATAACTACAATGAGTAAGAAAAGTGTGTAATCTATCATAACATCTCCAAAATAATTCATGCTTATACTGAGAAAAGTGGAAAATTGGCTTTTTTTTCATATTATTACTTTTGTATTTTTTTTTCCAACAAAAGCCTAGTCTTGAATGCTGGTGAGTACAGGTTGTATCCACAGGGAGTTGTATTTCCAATTATCAAAGTCAATTTAAGTGTCTTAAGTTATGCAAAACAAAGGATGATAGGAAGTAGAACTAAACTACTAAAATAGACAAAAAGACTTTGATTATGATTATATCTAATATAGACATACTAATCAAGTTAAAGTTTCACCTTCCTAAGTTATGCCAGCATTTGGAGATAATCGATTGCACCATCAAAGCTCACCTAAGCCCTCTTTAAGGGCCAAAGGCTAGTTTAATTATTCTGCCCATTTATTTTCATGGAGTTAGCTCAACTAAAATAGAAAAGTAGCAACCTAAGACCTAGCTAAGATAGTAAATCTTGTCTTTATCATATTTCTACAAATAATTTTGCTAGGCTTGCCAGCATGATAGAGACAGTGAATGATCAAAAAGTTGAGTTTGCTAATTATATGTAGGAGTATGACCTATCACATGAGATCAACCTGAGGTTTAGTTCCCCTAAACTTGATGTTAATTCATGTGATGATGGTACATCTTTTCTTGCTCTAGAGTTATGACTAGAGGAAGTACTTGAGCCTCCTTTAAGTTGCTTCATCCCTACCTAGCACCCTTGGGAATAGCACTGCATTTATCATAACCTTTTCTAATCTACCTTTTCCTTTATCTCAGTCAACAAAGTTTGAGGTAGGTGGAGCATTTTATGTTGATGCTAGTGTTGATGAGGATAGTATACATTGTAAGTCAGGTGATATTTTTATAAAGTTGCATGATCTCCATGAAACTCATAGGAGGTCATGTGTGGATGTTGTGGTTACAATCGCACCTAGTCCTAATCTTTTTGACCATGCATCCCCTGATCCCCTTGATATTTTCTATGCTTTTCCTTCATATTCACTACCCTTCCTTTTCCCTGACGATCTGTCAATTATTGGTTCTCATATTGTGTTGGAAGGGAATGAAATTGATTTTTTTGAGTGCCTAGGTACCTTTAAAGGGTATGACCCCTCCTTGATCTTTATAGTATGTATTTAGAGGACATGCCTAGAAAAATCATGTTGACTATTACATTTAATTATTCCACTGATTTTTCCAAGGCATTTAACAAGTTCTGAAGAGCACTTACTGCCATTCCTAAATTCATGTTCGTGTCCTCTTACTTACATTCATCTGAGTTGCATGCTTAGGTGTTTGATAAGCTCCTGCAAGGATTGATGGCATCTGAATTGATGGCTTGCATCTTGAGATAAGGAGGAGTGGTCGATACTCCTCTAACCTACCATAACATCGTCTTAAGTAGGTAGTAGTTTAAGTGCAACCAACACCTAACCTGGTAAAATTCATATCCTCTTTTCTCTTTATTTTTATTTTGTATAAATCTTTTTTCCTTTTTCTAGTTCGTCTCTTACTTTTGCACATTTATTTTTGAGGGTTTGTTTTACATATATACGTGTTTTGTAGGTAGTGACTCCTTAACTCCCAATGAAGACATTGTGTTTACATATGGGGGAGGAGAAGCCGTGCTTTAAACTTTTGAAGAAGAAACGAAAAAAGATAAAAATTTCTTTCAAAAAAAATAATTATTTTAACAATTTTTAGGACTTTTGTACTATCTTGATTAACTTTGATCCCTTATACCTTGAATATTAGCTTGTATACAAGTATTATATGCATAATAGATCTTTTGTCCTAGGTGTGTCATTCTAGGCACCAATTCTAATCTCAACAGTCCATTGCAACTGTGCAATTTAGTTCTTATTTATACATCATCATTATCTTAGACTCTTAGTCTTTCATGATTCACTCTCCCACTTGATTTTGTACATAGCTACTTTTTGTTTTTGAATTAAGAAAAATAAAAACAAAAAATCAAAAGATAAAAAAAAGAGTTAAAAATAGTATTATAGTTGAAAATGACACGTATTCTTAGGCTTTTACTACTGGGTGCCACCTTTTGAGGCAATATAGCTCATGGGAGAGCTTGTTTTCCAAGTTAGTAAGTCAATAATGTAGTTCATATCAGTCAAGTGAGATTCAGTTGGATTCTAGTGAGCCGCGTAAGATGATGATGCACTTACACACACACACACACACACACACACACACACACACACACACACACACACACACACACACAAAAGAATGGATTCAAAGTTTTGATACACTGTGGGGTGAAAAGTCGGTGCATTGATGTCATCCATGTGGATTGAGAGTCTTGATGTATATATTATGTTCATATACAGGTTTATATTTTGTTACAAGGGTAATTTGGTTGGTTGGAATGTGTAAAGTTTTCTCCCTTGTCTATATTTGTGTTCTGTTTGTAAACACAAAAAGATTTTCTATTTTTCTTTCTTTTTTTTCTTTTTTTTAAAGATTTTGTAGGTATATCTTCTACAAACCCTAATGAAATCTCACTTATTCGCTTAAGGGAACCAAGGGGTTTAAAGGACTTGTTGCATAAACTAAACGCAACAGTGATTCCTACAAAAGTTGGTTAGGTACTTAGGTTAACTTTTCTTTGTTTGCTCAAGGACGAGCAAAAGATATGTGTGCAGTAATTTGTTCGATCCCAAAATATCGTAATATATGCCCTCACTTATCGGACTTTTGCCCGTAATAAATTTTAATTCCTAGAATTCTTATTTGATTTTTGTTTATTTTGTAATACATATTGTTAATCCTAGAATTGGTAAGAACGGGGTTGAAAACGGTGAAAATCAAGTGAAAATCTAAGGAAAAAAATTCCAACACAGCCTACTGTGCAATTTTGCACGGTCCTGCAAAGTTTCTAAAAGCGGGTAAAAAGTTCGAGATATGCACGACTGGACGTGAACTTTTCCACGACCGCGCATATTGATTAGTTAGTGAAACCCGAGAGTTGCACGATTGGTCATGCGCATTTGCACGATCGTGCATCTCTCTCAGAAATTTTACACGACTGAGTACACGGTAGTGCCAACCTACCAACCGACCTCTAGGGATTATTTTGTTAAGAATGGTAGCTATTTTAAGGGTGCCTTTTGCTTGGGTCTTTCACGGCTCAATTAGGGTTTATAGCTAGCCACTTCCAAACCCAATAGGGGGAGAATAATTTAGGTTAGTTTATATATACTTTATACAAGATCAATTCATTTGAAGATTCAAGACTAAGTTCCTCTTCTTTTTCTTCTTTAGTTTCATGCTTTTAGTTTCTTGCCAATTTCTTAGTTCTTTGTTTTACTTGTGCTTTGATATTTAATTGTGCTTAAAGTTGTTATCTTTGGTTGTGGTTGGCCCTTAAGATGACTAGTTGATTTTGTTGAAGCCTTAGCCTATCTTGTTTATGCTTGAATTTAGAGTTTTCTCTCATGCTCGCCAAATACTTGATGAAATGTTTGAAAGATCTTTCATTTGTGTTTTAGGGTAATAGGCTTGTAGTAAAAGGTGAGGTTAATTGTCTAATAGGGGTAGGGGCATAGCTAGCATTTGGACATGAAAATAGTTTGAATCTGAACTAGGTCTTGCATTGATGTTCTTCTATTTTAATTGAGCTAATTCCATGAAAATAGGTGGTTAGAACTATTTAACTAGCCTTTGTCCCTTGAAAGAAGGCTTAGGTATGCTTTGATGGTGCAATCGATCATCTTTGAATGCTATCATAACTTGGGGTGGTGAAAGTTTGACTTGATTTGTTGGTCTATCTTAGATTTAATCATAATCAAGGTTCTTTTTTGTTTGTTTTAATAGTTTAGTTCTACTTCCTATGACCCTTTGTCTTGCCTAGGTTGAAACACTTGAATTGGCTTTGGTAATTGGGAACACAACTCCACATGGATATGACCAGTACTCGATAGTTGCTAGCTATAGCTACACCGTTTGCTTGCGGTAAATTTACATATAATCAACAGTGACCAATTCAGGTTGAGATCTACTAGGAATGGATGAGGGTTCAATTAGCATATCATTTTGTTAGCTTCTACTTATTAGTCTTGTAGTGGGATGAGATGCATGATAGTTTTTTTTTTTTTTTTTTTGGTGTGTGTGGTGACAGTTAAAGGAGAAGAGGCATGAGAAGTTCGTAAGCTCCTACATGAAGTTCTTCTTATGGAAGGAGGGGTGGCATGCTTAGAGGAATGGACCTAACACCTAGTTATAGGTCTTTTTGAAGTGGTAGAAATGGGTTCAATTGAGAGACTAAGTTTTTTTTTCTTGAAGTGGGAGAAGGGTGTTCAATTGAGACACGTTTAGGAGAATGGACTTGATTCCTAGTTATAAGTCTACTTGAAGTGGGAAAAGTAGGTTCAATTGAGAGTCTTGAAGTAGGGGAAGTGGGTTCAGGTGAGATATGGTTAGGAGAATGAACTTAACTCCTAGTTATTCTTTTGCAAGAAATTTGGGGGAGTCTAATGAACTCCTTGTAAGGGGTTTTTTTTCCTTAAACATGGGGATGGGGGACATGTTTTTTGCCAAACACTTTAGCTAATTTAGGTTTGAGAGCTTGGTAGTTATGCTTGACTAACAATCAAACTATCGGCCCACTGATTTGCTTGGCTAGCAATAAGTCTAGTCAAGTTATCTCAATGAATAGAGAAACAAATTAGGTCTAGCAACATCTCATCATAATCCTCAAGTAGTTTCAAGTCATCATGACTTATCATTGTAGGCTTAGTTCATGCAACAATGGGGTGGTGCAGCAATACCAATACCCTCTTCCTTTTGCTTTCTCAAAGCTTGCAACTCATTATGTACATAATAGCACGTTGAGGTCCATTTCCTTTTCCTAATGTATATTGGAATATTCCCAATCACTTCAGACCATATCTTCACCAAAGACAACCATGCATCATCACAATCCAAGGGATATTCAACCCTATCAATACTGGGAGATGAATAAAAGAAGTCAATGTACTCAGGTAGTTGATAGCCAACCATTTCTTGCAATGCCTTAGCGTCATCATGTAATTCACGCATCTAATATCTATCCAAGTCTATGGGAGGCATTTGTATACTTTTTTTTCTTTGAACTGCACAACAAACTACAATCTATTAAGTAGCAATCATTATTAATTTGCATAAATGTTAGTGAAACAAAGAATCATGTATAATAACACACATTTCCCTAATCAAATAACTTATTTTAGTAAAATAAAGAATCATGAACCCTAAACCTAACTCAGCACCAACTACTTCACTTAAGTAATACTGAATTAAGTAATGATCCCTATATATACAATTTAATAAACTAACTTGGCACATAAACATTCCCAAGTTTACAATGCACATCACATATGAAAAAAGAGCTAACACATTCAATGTATATTGTAACACCCCAGTAAGTGGCTGAAAGGATTTGATGCGACTACTTATATCATCAAAGGTTCACCTTTCTTTTCTAGAAGCCCACTCTTAACAACTCCACAGGTAAGCGTGCTTGTCGGGGAGCAATCTTACGATGTATGACCTCCTAGGGAGTTTCCTGTGTAGTATATGAGCGAGAACGAAGCATGCTGAAAAGAATTGAGGTGATTTATAGAGTCAATCGACGATCCTTGAAATCATTCTAGTAACCGTCCGCGGCCCGAGAGGGAACCGGGGCGTTAGACATGCTATCAAAGCCGACTTGTGAACGTGAACTGCTCCTGTGGACAGGAGAATCATGGGCAGTCACCTAGCGGGGCAAAGATACTGGGATGGACCGCCAGTCAAGAGGACGCATACATCAGTCGGTTAGTGAAGCACAATAAGGACGTTGTGCTCTTCAAGTGGGAGTGATTGTAATAGCCCGAGTGTGCCTTAAACGGATCGAAGTGACTAATTATATCAGCAAGAGTGCACCTTTCTTTTCGGGGATCCCGCTCATAAGAACTCCAGAGTTAAGCGTGCTATCTGTGGGGAAACTTTATGATTGGTGACCTCCTAGGAAGTTTCCTAGCTAGCGTGTGAGCGAGGACGAAGCACGCCGGAAAGACTTGTGGTGATTTATAGAATCAGTCTATGATCCTTGAAGCCGTTTCTCGTAACTGCTCGCGACCCAGGAGATGTCGGGGCTTACAGATGGTATCAGGGTCGACCCGCGACCATAAGCTGCGCCAGTGGACGGAAGAGCCTTGAGTAGTCACCTAGTGGGGCAAAGACACTGGGAAGAACCATCGGTCAAAAGGACTTGTAAGTCAATCGGTAGTGAGGCACAACGAGGACGTTGTGCACTTAAAGTGGGGGTGATTGTAACACCCCAGTCAGTGACTTAAAGGGTTTGATGTGACTATTTATATCACCAAAGGTGCACTTTTCTGAAAGCCCACTCTTAAGAACTCCACAGTTAAGCATGCTTTTTGGGGAGCAATCTTATGATGGGTGACCTCTTAGGAAGTTTCTCGGGTAGCATGTGAACGAGGACAAAACATGCTGAAAAGACGTGATGATTTGTAGGGCCAGTTGATGATCCTTGAAGTCGTTTATGGTAATTGCTTGTGACTCGAGAGGGATCGGGGCGTTACATATATTGATTAGGGTTTTTTTAATTAAAGTAACCACAAAACCCTAACCGTTTTTGATCCCACCAACAACAAAGGCTAAGAAATTCAAAAAGCTTACTTCGTCCACCTTCTCTTTTCCCTTCCTCTGTATTATTGGCCTCAAATGCACACAGCCACACCTTCCTTCTTATTTCCCTGTCTAGTCCATAATTTCACCTCAACCTAGTAGAATAGTCTCATTTATTGCTGGACCACTTCCCACCAAAGAACAGTTCGATGAAGAAGGCTGAACCAGTACTAGGGAAACTTTAAGGTTTGTTGGGTTGGTTGATAGTGAGTGAAAATTGAAGCAAAAGGTTGGATTCGACATAGAGGAAATGCAAATGGAAGCAGCAACTAAAAGAAAATTAAATGACACAAAAAAGATGTGGCTAGGGGTTCTGTTATTTTCCACATTACACAGGAATAAAGTTGGTGTGGGTCCGGCAACATCACTTATTGGCTGGTTTTATGGTTATTTTACTTTTCATACATGCATAATTTCAAATTTAGTCCCGACAGTTCATTTTCGTGATGCTTAAATTGGCCTAAAAATTCATTTTTATAGTTGTGGGGTCTGAAAAAACTTGGATGGGCCCAAAAGTTTTTGGTAAGAAACTTAATAAGTTTACCTTCTTATTTTAAATGAAAACCCTTTTTCAAGAATTATTATCATATACCCCTCCATATTTAGGTAAATATTTTTTATGACCTATTATTTTTAAATTATTATTTAACATCGCTTGTCTTAATAATTATTATCATTCGACATTCAATAGTACCAATATGAGAGGGTTAAATAATAATAACATTTTTGTATATGATAACAATTATTAAGGTGACCACTATATTGGTAATGATACCTACAAAGATAAGGTTACGTACATTTGAATCACCCTAGACCCTACACAAGCAGGACCTACATTAGGAATTGCCATTATTGTTGTTGATGATAACAATCACTAAGGTGAGGGGGTTTAAATAAGAATTTTAAAACTACGTGTTCTACATACGATTTACCCCAATGTGGCAGGGGGTGTATGGTAATAATCCTAAAATAAATGGCATTCTTTTGCAATAAGAGAGTAGAATTATTAAGTTACTAAAAACTTGGATTAAGAAAATACGAACTAGAAAAAACTTAAGTAAATTTTAATAGTTACTTTCTTTATATGATAAGAGATTTCTCCTTTCTAGCCTATTAACAATTATAATTCAATGCTATAAGTATTCCTTTAAATAAATTAGGTCATGTTCTCTTCGACTTATTTTTTAAGAATAAATTTAGGTAAGAGTAGTTCACAACAATTACTAAGGCAAGGGGGTTCCAATAATAATTTCTAAAATCGCATGTTACAAATAAGATTTACCCCAATGTGGATGGGGTTGTATGATAATAATCCTAAAATAGAAGGGTACTCTTTTAAAATAAGAGAGCAAAATCATTAAGTTACTTACTGAAAACTTGGATTAAGAAAATACTAATAAAAAAAAAACTTAAGTAAACTTTAATGCTTACTTTCTTTAAATGATAAGAGATTTCTCCTTTTTAGCCCATTACTTCAACCGTATAAGTATTCTTTTAAATAAATTCAGGCCTATTCTCTTGGACTTATTTTTTAAGAATAAGTTCAAATAAGTCCAGTTCATAATACGTTCAGAATAAGTTTAGAACAACTTTAGAGTAAGTTCAGCAAGGAAGTTCGGAAGAAGTTCAGTTGATAAGTTTATAATAAGTCCAGTTCAAAATAAGTTCGGAAAATAAGTTCAAAAATTTGTTCTTAATGAAAATCCAGAATGAGTTCAGCAAATAAGTTCAAAATAAGTTCAATAAATAAGTTCAGAATAAGGCCCTAGTCTCTTTGACTTATTTTTTGAAGGTAACGTTTAGATAAGTTCAGTTTAGAATAAGTTTAATAAATAAGCTCAAAGTAAGTTCAGAATAAGCTCTGCGAATAAGTTCAGAATAAGTTCAACAAACAGGTTCAGAAATAAGTTTAACTCAAAATAAGTTTAGTAAATAAGTTCAGAAATTTGTTCTTACTAAGCTCAGAATATAAGTTCAATTTAAAATAAGTTTAAGAAATTCAAAATAAATTCAGAACAGGCTTAGTAAATAAGTTCAGAGTAAGTTCAGAACAAGCTTAGCAAATAAGTTTAGAATAATTTCAGATAAGTTCAGTTTAGAATACATTCAGACATATAAGTTGAAGAGAACGGGGCCTTATCCAACATCAAGGCATAATTATCATTAGTACTCATCTTAGCCTATCACTCTCACTCACTTTATTTGAATTAAATACAAAAACCAAAGAAGAAAATGCATGACTTTCCATGCTCAATTTTGCACATTAAAACATAATCCAATTCTCCCACTTGAGTTTAAAGTCCATAATGAACTTATATAGTTGTGTGTGATTTTTTAATGTAAAAATATAGCCACAAGGGCACATGTTATCGTTCCACTACATATAAGTTGTCTCCTCACGGATGGGTTAAAAGTTAGGCCACTATTGAAAACTAGTCTAACATTATCCATATAAAATATGTGAATTTATCACACAATAATCTAAATCTAATCACATTATCTAAAAGAGAGAAATAATATAAAATAAAATAGATAAAACTAATCAAATAACTAATCAGGCTATTATATGTGGGTTAGGAAGGACAAAATAACACATAGAACAATAAAAATGCCCAACTTAAAACTATGAACAAAAATCTAAGAGAATGAGAATTAGGCAACAGTAAGGCAAGCCGACCAACAAAATAACCAAGTTGGTACAATCTCACCGCATCTTTTTACAAAATGCAAGCTAGCCCAACTAAACCTAAACTAATTTTACCAATCTAAAAACACTAAAATATAGGGTAAAGGAAGGAAAGAGAAAGGAGGAATAAGAGCAGGGAATGCCAGCCATAGAACAACTCAACACATGCTTACCTTCTCCATTAATGGAGGTCCCAAACCTCATCCTCACATCAAGCGCAGAAGGAAAGAACCAAATGAAGGGAGGGAGAAAGAGAGAGAGATTGCTCATGGCCATCCTTGCCAAAGGAGCTTGGCCCAAGCTTACGTTCACAACACAATAAGCACCAGAACCTAGGAACAGAATACTTGAACAGAGATTCGATATCAGAATGAGCCAAAATTGAGAATAGGGAACAAGGGGAAGGAAGAATCGTGGGCGTCCTAGCAAGAAAGCTTGATCCAACCTTAACCCTCCTCCATTAATGGCAGTTTAACCATGATTGAAATGTTACACAACATAGCAGAATAAATAGAGTATGATGAACAAGGAAAAAAAATAGGGGAAGGAGATAAAATTAATAAGGCAAAACCTAGTCAAAACTCGACCAATTACAAGGTCAAAATCACAACTCTCAACTCACAATTAATACAATTAAGCTTAATACATATGAAATTAAAACCTAAAAATATATCTAAGAATAGAAGAAGAGGGAAAATGAACATTAAAACTAAACCGTCAATTCTGTTTAAAACTAGAATTAAATCTACCTAGGAAAAAACCTAGGCTCCTTAATTCGTCGTTGTCCCTTGCCTCTATAGCCTTCAAGGTCGGCTCCGCCTCCTCTCTTGATCGTTGATGAATGATGGAGATAGGCAGAGAAAAGAGGTGATTCAGTGTTGCTCGTGCACTTGAATGATGTTGTAAATGATAGGTGTTGTGTTGCTAATGCTGTTAACGAGAATGGCGATGCTGGATGGGTAGTGCGTGTGGTGTTGGTGCTGGGAGATGGAGTTGAAGAAGACGAGGGGCTTCCATCGTGGTCTGAAGGGTAAGAAGAGAGAGCAAGTAAGAGGGGTTGGGGGAGGGTGTCACGTGAAGGAGAGGGGGGGTGTTTCATTTATTTTTCCTTTTTTCATTTTTCTTGCTCTGCTAGGCCTAGGAGAGAATGGGTTGTGGTTCTGTTGGGCCAAGTCAAGTGGAAGCAGGCCAAATTCTCTATTTCCACATTTTCTTCAATTTTTCAAAGTTTTCTGATATTTTACATGACTATAAAATAATAAGTACTCAAATAAAAATTCAAAAATAATAATTATTAGAAGCTAAATTAAGTGTGGAAATATTACAAAAATATCACAATTTTGGTGCAAACAAATACTCCCACACCTAAATTTTGCTCGTCTTCGAGTAAAACAAGCTAACTACCTAAACAGCAAACAAAAAATAAGAAAAAGACAACTCTAACTCACTTTCTTAGGAATTCGATTGCATTTAACGTATGCATCAAGCCCTTTAAACCCCTCGATTTTCCAAGTGGACGATTCAATTGAGGTCCCGTGAGGATTTTTAAGTGTAATACCCACAAAATCTTTCAAAATTAGGGGAAAATCATTTCGGTTTTTTTTTAAAAACATGAACATATATACAAGCAATGAGAGATTATGTACACAACTTAGGCAATTGCATCACGCTAGTAACTAAGTCACTAAATTATATACAAATAGAATATACAATCAAATGATATATAAGTTGCATACTTCCACTTTTCTCCCCATACACACAATATGCAATGATATGTATACCTTAGTGCATGTGCAAATGTATATTAATTCTTATGAATTAAGTTGCTAACATTGACAAGAAACACGTTTCCTTGCCTAATTGACTTCTTTGCCCCCTTTTCACATTTTTTCTTTCCTTTTTTCAAGATTAATACCCACTCGACTTGCAAATATTCATGTCTTCCCTAAAAGGGATTTATTAGATTGTGCAAAGCACTTATTTCATCGCCTAAATAGATGTGTAATAAAGTAAAATAGCATATACTCAAGTCAATCAAAGATATGAAATAAAGATAGTGACTTTGAACATTGGTGCTCGAGTGTTTATTCATAAAAAATTCACATGCCAATTTAAGAACAAGCACGGAGAATTGATGGTAACTGAGTAAGGTAGGCACAAAATCACACGTATATATGAGATGGAAAAATTGAATCTACATTCTCAACTAGACATCTTTTCATACAAATTCTAGTTACATACAACTTAATAACCTAGCAACATGGGATCACAATTACCTAAGAAAACACACAAGTCTCCAAAGAAAAATGAAAATCTTTCTTTAATTTTTTAAATTTTTGAAAAATATATACAAATGGGCACCTCACCCCCACACTAGAACTCTACAATATCCTCATTATAGAAACAATGGCACCAAAAAGTAATCACATAAGCAATACAACTACAAAACTAACACAAATACACAAATATATACAAACCTATGACACCACAAAGATATAAACAAAACAAAAACAATAACAAAAAGCAAAACAGAACAAAACCACCAAAACAAAAACTCACAAAACCAAAGAAAATACTAACACATATTTACAAAACAAAAACACACCACCAATAACCAAGACACACTAAACAAACGAGGGTGATCATAGTCAACTCAGCTAAAGAAATCCCCAAATACACCTCCAGATCGATCACCCATATAATCACAATCCTAAATGTCCACAACTATGTACAAAAAGAAAGAAAGAAAAGAAAAGAAAAGAAAAAGGAGAATGAGAAGGGGTGAAACAATCATACGAGGTTCGGTGGTGAATGTACCCAAACTAATGCCTCACTTAGATGATGTCGAGGTGGTCCATGGAGCATCAATCACTCCATTACAACTCACAAGCTGCTACTCATATCAAACCTACAAAGTCTCTTAATAACTTGTCAAACAATCAGGAACAATCCTCATAAAAATAGTAGTAAGAATCAGGAAGTGTACCTCAAACATAACACATAAATGGAATGCAACTCAAGGCCCTGTTGAGCTTATCAAAGCTCTCAGCCAATCAAACAAGAGATGTGAATATGCAAAATTGGACACACAAGTCAATGGTCTAATAATGATGTGACTATATGAATGCATAGACCATCTAGAATGGTCTGAATATCTAACATGAAGTCCAACATCTCTAAGAGAAAGTGGAAAGGATCTCGACAAAGCCAATCAAATGAAATATGAAAATCAATCGTCATAAGATGGCCTAAAATCAAGTCTTTCACCTCAATGTGATCCTGAAATATTTCTATCTTAATATCTTCTGGAGTCTGATCTAAACAATGACTATCCGACACACAAATCTTAGACTCTACAAAAGTAGACTCAGGAGGGTCCAAAGAAGAGTAATAATTGAGGAGTAAGAAAGCACGGGTGGAATGGGAGGAGTGAGAGCTAGGTTAGGGGAAGACTCCTTATGAATGTGATCAACAATCTCCACAAGAGGCATAACCTCACTCATCTTTGCAATGTAAGGCTCATCAAACGAATTGTCCTTAGAAAATGTATCCTTTTACTGAACAAATATGCAACACTAATCATCAAATTTAGTATTAGTCTCAAATTTATCTTCTTCCTCAGACTCTCCTAAGGGAGCCAAAGAAATAGATGAATCATGAATGATCAAACTACCCTTAGGGCGTAACTGGCTATGCTAAACTTAGGGAGGGTGCAACTACTAACAAAGATAAGGGATCATTCACCTCTTCAAGGTCAACCAGTTGTGTATCAACATGAAAATAATATCTTAAAGGAATCGGTCCCTCACTCCTAACATCAAGATGCTCATAAGGCTTAACCTTAGGTGTAGGAAAGCCTAAACCATGATTGATCTTGAGTAAATTACATAAGTGGAACTCTTTATTAAAGGCAGTCAATGCCTCTAATCTATGCGTTCTACCAAGTAGTCGATAAGAATCGATATCATGATCAAAGGAGTAATAATAGTTACATGAAATAGGAGCACATGAAGTTTGAGGGTGGTCATAAGATATATCCCAAACTGACTCTCATCCAAAAGCATGGCAGTATCACATAAAAGCATGGAATGGATTGACTAAAAATCTCCATAGCATTTTCATACCCCTAGGTTTCATAAGCCAAATATTCAAAGAAATCCCAAATTTCATCAAGAGTCTTGGTAAACAAACATCCCAAGGCCCCGGGGCACATATTCTCAACATGTCCCCGATACTCATCATTAAGACCATCAAAATCACTTGGCAAATTTCCAATTTTTTCAAAATATCTATCAACATATTAAGCAGGAAAATCATTCAATCTACTCAAGTATCACCAACATACTTCATGCACATATTGAGGGGAATAGAAAATTGCAATATTTTTTTAAAAATTTTCCTAGTTTTTCAATTTTGTTCAAACTTTTGATTTTTAAAATTTTTTTGGATTTTTTAAAAACTAAATTAAACTAAGTAACTACTAATAAAGAAAGAAACAAAGCAAAACAAAATATATGCAACTAATTAAACAAATAAGCGAAAAATGTGACCTAATCTCATGTCAACATTTCCGGCAACAACGCCAAAAACTTGTACGTGATTTTTAATGTAAAAATATAGCTGCAAGTGTATAGCTCATCGTTGCACCAATTATGGGACATCTCTTCAGGGACCGGGATAAAGATTAGGCAATTATTGAAAACTAGTTTAATGTTAATGATATAAAATCTATGAATTTGTCAGATAATAATCTAAATCTATTCACATTATCTAAAAGACAGAGATGAGATAAAATGAAATAGATAAAACTAATCAAATAAGTGAGAAAGCTACTATATGTGAGTTAGGAAAGAGAAAGTAACACATAAAACAACAAAAATGCTCAACTAAAACTATGAACAAAAAAAACGAGGAGAATGAGAATTAGAGAAAAGTGAGGCAAGCTGAGCAACAAAATAACCAAGTTCGTAGAATCTCACCTCATGTTTTTGTAGAATGCAAGTTAGCCCAAATGAACCTAAACTAATTTTACCAATCAAAAAACACTAAAACAGAGGGTAAAAGAAGGAAAGAGAGAGCAGGAAGAAGAGTAGGGTGTCCCAACTATATAAAAGCTTATCCTATGCTTACCTTCTCCATTAATGGAGGTCCTAAACCACATCCTCACGACAAGCACAAAAGGAAAGAACCACATGAATAGAGGGAGAAAGAGGAAGAGTGTGGTCATGGGTGCCCTTGCGACAGGAGCTCGACCCAAGCTTATAATCACAACAAATTTAGCACTAGAGCCCAAAAATAGAACACTTGCATAGAGATTCGAAATCAAAATAGGGGTTAGGCAAAGAACCAACACCGAGAATTATGGAACGAGGTGGAGGAAAAGTCATGGGCATTCTAGCAGAGCAAGCTCGACCCAACCTCAACCCCCCTCTATTAATAGCAGTTTAATCATCACTGAAATGTTACCCAACAAAGAAGAATAAACAAAGTACGACGAACAAGGAAAAACAGAGGGGAAGGGGATCAAATAAATAAACCAAATCCAAGTTAATATTTGACCTATTAGAAGGCCAAAATCACAACTCTCAACTCGAAATTAACAAAATCAAGCTGAATTATATGAAATTGAAAGGTAAAAATCATATCTAAGGATCGAAAAACAAGGGAAAATGAACATTAAAACTAAAAACTAAAATCTGTTTGAAAGTATAATTAAAGCTACCTAGGAAAAACATAGCCTCCTCAATTTCACTGATGCCCCTTGCTTTTACAGCCTTTAATGTCGGTTTCCCCCTTTTCTCTTGACCCTTGATTCCGCCCCTTGATGAACGGTGGTGATGGTGAGAGTGGAGAAGTGACTAGTGTTGCTTGTGCACACAAATGATGGTGTAGACGATGGGCGTCATGTTGCTAATGCTGGTGAAGAGGATGGTGATGCTAGATGAGTCGTGAATGTGGTGCTTCTGGTGGAAGATGAAGTTGAAGTAGACAGCGGAGGGGGTCATGTGAAGGAAAGGTGGTAATAGTGTATGTATATAACCTTTGTGTTAACGGGCCTTGGACCCATGACTTGTACTCATGTAACCCTAATGTGCTAATATTAATAGACATCTAACCACCTCAATTGAGGAGGCACTCCAATTATTCACATGGTATCAGAGCCCTAATCCTCTATTCTCAACCTAGTTCTCTTCCTTAGCCGTCTGTCATGGCTGAGTTCCCTCCTCTCTCATCCTTCGGTATTTCTGTGTCCATGGTTGCATCTCTCAGCTCCTCTTCTCCTACAGCAGAACCTGGCACACCCACTGGATCCAGAACAGTGGTTGCACAGCTTCACACACCCATCTCCACACCTACTATATCACAACTCTCGCTGTCCCCTCCAGTTCTATCCAAGATGCCTGCCGTCGAGCCTACAGTACCTCGGTACACCTTCTATTTCAATAATTTCCCTCAGTTCTACAATTCTCATCCCTCTTTTCCATTAAATCAGTTGCCAACGTCTCAAGATTATATCCTGCATCAATCTTCTTCTCACTTTCCTCACTCTCAATATGAATATGGCTCCTCGTCTCGGCATCCTCATCCTGTGCAGCCCTCTTTCTCCATTTTCTTACATGCCTCTGGACAATCATCGCCTCTCGGGCTCTCGCTTGCTACTCCCAACATTACGAATCTAGTCACGGTTTAACTTGCTACGCCTGAAGATTATTTGGCTTGGCAAACCCAATTTGCCATGGTTCTCAACTCCCATGGTTTGCTTGGCTTAGTAGATGGGTCCTTCACCTCGGCGTCATCTACCATTATGGGTGTCGATGGCATCCACCAAGCTAATCCAGAGTATCAAGCATGGCTTCGTCTTGATCAGAGTGTTCGTTCCTGGATTTTTGACACTCTATTACCAGAGGTATTGATTGGCATTCATGACCAACCCACCTCTTTCCATATGTGGGACAAACTCAAGCATCGCTTTATGCACTCAAGTATGGCCTGGGCTCTCGAACTCAAACGAATATTGACCAATATTAAGAAGAGTGAGACTCAGACTATGGACTCTTACTTGTGCAAAATTAAAACCATTGCTGATAACTTAGCCACTGTTAACTCCCCGGTGCCGTCCAGTGACCTGATTCACTACACCTTGTTGGGACTTGGACGTGAGTACGAAACTCTTGTTACCACACTCACACACGTTCCCCTTCAACTTACCTTTGACGACCTTCATCCCCGGCTTCTGTTGCATGATCCGCGGCTGCGGCAATTGGATGGTGATGATGCCATTGCTCACCCTGCCTTGGTATCTCACTCTATGGGTGGGTCTGCCTCACCTCAATCCCACTCTCAATCCCACTCTCATTTTGGTCGTTCGACTAATAATGGGCAGCGTAGTTCAACTAACAATCGCAGGGGTAGTCACTAGCGCAATAATCGAAATCGTAACAATCGAGGAGGAGGCTAGCGCAATAACTGAAATCAGTCAAATAACAACCCAACCCCTCTGTCTCACTCTAATCGAAGTGTGTCTACAAGTATCGGTGTTTGCAATTCAACCTTTTCATGTTTTGATACTGTGTCCCAACCATGTACTAATCACTTCTTTGTAGGCACCTCATCACAGTTAGGCTTATTGGGTCCTAATCCTTCTAGTCTTACCTGTCAAATATACTTTATGACTGGGCATTCTACTCTTCAGTGCCCACGATTTTCCTCTTGTGCAGGTCATACACCCGATTCTCTCATGCCTTCCCTTGCTACCATGTCCTTTGGTGATGGTCCGGAAACTACTTGGTACCCTGATTCTGGTGCCTCTGCTCATATGACTCCATATGACGGTAATTGTGTTTTCAAAATTTCTTATAATGGCAATAATCGTATAGTTGTGGGTAATGGGGCTATGCTTCCAATTACACATCTTCGCAATTGTACTTTACCGATGTCTCATAAATCATTGAAACTAAATTCTGTGGTACAAGTTCCGCAATTAACTCATAATTTGCTTTCAATGAAACGGCTGTGTAAAGACAATAATTGCTAGGTTGTTTTTGATGATGTTTCTATTTCTATCCAGGACAAAGCCACGGGGACAGTTCTACTTCGTGCCCGAAGTAACAGAGATCTCTACCCGCTGACTTTCTCTTCTACCTCACCAATAGCTCTTTTATCCTATCATCTGTTGGCTGAAACATGGCATCGTCGGTTAGGCCATCCTAGTTCTAGGACCTTAGATTTTCTTCATTCTAATAAGTCCATCGTTCGGACCACCAAATTTTCTAAATATTGCGTTTCACGTTGTTTGGGCAAATCTACTAGACTACCTTTTTCTAAGGTTGAGCATTCTTCTGATAGACCTTTGTTTTTAATTCATAGCGATTTATGGAAATCTCCAACTTATTCTACTGATGGGTACAAGTATTACATTCTTTTTGTTGATGATTTCTCGCGCTATTCTTGGTTATATCCTTTGAAAAAGAAATCTCATGCTTTTGTCACCTTTACATATTTTCGCAAATTTGTGGAAAATCTTTTTAACACCACCGTTATGTACTTTTAAAGTGATGGGGGCCGAGAGTACGATAATCTTGCCTTTGGCACCTTTCTCTTACAACATGGAATCTATTTTCATAAATCCGCTCCTCATACACAACAACAAAACGGTGTACAGACACATTGCCGAAACGGCTCGCACATTTCTTATTGATGCTCACATGCCTGACTTATATTGGTTTGATGCTGTTCTCACCGCCGTATATGCCATAAATCGTCTCCCTACCCCTCTCTTACAAGGTCTATCACCATTTCAAAAACTCTTTTCAAAACCTCCTGATTATGGTTTCCTTCGTGTCTTTGGGTCTCAATGTTTTCCAAACTTAACTTCGTACACGCACAACAAGCTTCAACCTCGCTCTATTTAGTGCGTTTTTATTGGTTATGCCCCACATTACAAGGCCTACAAGTGTCTTGATCCATTAACGGGACGCATCTATATCAGTCGTCATGTTATCTTCCATGAACACATATTTCCCTTTTCTATGATTCTTGCATGCAAGCATCGATCCCCTCTCTTGACCTACTTTCTCTCATGGTCGCCCACTTCCACTCAGCCCCATCATGTTACCCCGTTCGCGGCCATTTCCTCTCGACCTAGCCCAACCTGTGGCCTTCCTGTGACAAACTCACCACCACAGCCGAGCTCACTGCCTATCCCTACTTCCCTCACGCCTTTGCCCCCTTCCTCTTCTAGCCTAATAGGCCCACCCAGCGTGTTGCTCCCTACCTTCAGCACTCCTCACCCTAGCCTAGTTCGGTCTCCCCAGTCTACTTCGTTATCACAGTCCCCTCAGCCTAGCTCAGCTACGTCACAACCGAGCCCAGCGATAGTTAGTTCTTCGCCCAGCCCATTTTGTGAACCCACCAGCCCTTCTTTTGTAATCTCCCCTTTGGTCACGATGTCCCGGACTCCCGTTCACGGCATCCCATGCAAACTCGCTCCAAATTAGGGATTTGTAAACCCAAAAATATTTTGTCACTAGTTGTTGAACATGAGGATGCCGACCCTAATTGTTTCTCTAAAGCCGTTAAATTCCCCACTTGGCGTCAAGCCATGGCCGAGGAATTTAATGCATTTTTAGAAAATGATACTTGGGAGCTTGTGCCTCGTACTCCTTCTATGCATGTTGTCAGTTGTAAGTGGATTTATAAAACAAAATATGCCTCTGATGGTTCAGTTGATCGCTATAAGGCATGCCTTGTAGCTCTTGGCAATCATCAACAGGCCGGAATTGATTATCATGAGACATTTAACCCCGTTGTTAAGGCCTCTACTGTTTGTTTAATACTTTCCATTGTTGTTTCTTACAACTGGGTTATTCATCAGCTTGATGTGAAAAATGCTTTTCTTCATGGGTACCTTGATGAGGTGGTGTTCATGAAGCAACCTCCAGATTTTGTCCATCCACAATTCCCGACCCACGTATGTCGCCTTAAGAAATCTTTGTATGGCCTAAAACAAGCTCCTCGGGCTTGGTTTCTTCGTTTTAGCTCCTTTATGATGTCTCGTGGTTTTTAATGCAGCAAAGTCGACCCTTCTATGTTTGTTTATCGTCAACAATCTCATATCCTCATTCTTCTCTTGTATGTTGATGATATTCTCCTAACTGGCAACAATTCGGCCCTTGTTCATTCTTTTCTTGCCACTCTTTCTACGCACTTTGCCATGAAGGACCTTGGTGATCTTTCCTATTTTCTTTGTGTTCAAGTTGTGCGCACTTCCTCTGGCCTTTTTCTTTCTCAACACAAATATGTTATGGACTTGCTTAAGAAATTCATTTTCATACACTCAAATCTGTGCACACACTGTGTCTTTCTAGGACTATGCTAAGCCTGACTGATGGTGAGTTACTCTTCGATCCCTCTGCTTATTGTTGCATGGTTGGTGCTCTTTAGTATCTTACCATGACTAGGCTAGATATTGCTTATGCCGTACATATAGTCTCGCAATTTATGCAACTCCTTGCACGTCTCACTTACATGCTGTCAAGCGCATTTTCAGGTATTTGCAGGGCACAGCTGATCATAGACTGTTCTTTAATGCCAATTCTTGGTTGGACTTGATGGTTGCCTTTTGTGATTCTGATTGGGCTGGGTGTAATGATAGCGGCCGCTCCACCACTGGGTTTGCTGTGTTTCTTGGTGCTAATCCTATCTCCTGGCGCTCCAAGAAATAACCCACTGTTTCTCGCTCTTCTACTAAAGCTGAATATCGTCCTGCTGCCTACACTGCTGCTGAAATTCAATGGCTATGTCAGCTTCTCTTGGACTTGGGTATTCTAGTACAAGTTCCCATTCGACTCTTCTGTGACAATATTTCTGCCACTTACCTTACTGCGAATCCAGTACTTCACAGCCGCAGCAAGCACATCGAGGTTGATCATCACTTTGTTCGTGAAATGGTCAGTAAACAACATCTCTAGGTGAAATTCATTCCCGCTAAATCTCAGGTTGCCAATATTTTTACCAAAAGCTTATCGTCGCAGAAGTTTCTTCAATTCAAGGCCAATCTTTCCGTTGTTTCACCCCGTACACATTGAGAGGGTGTAATAGTGTATGTATATAACCTTTGTGTTAACGGGCCTTGGACCCATGACTTGTACTCATGTGACCCTAATGTACTAATATTAATAGACATCTAACCACCTCAATTGAGGAGGCACTCCAATTATTCACAGGTGGGAGGGAAGGGTTTCATTTATTTTTCCCTTTTTTATTTTTCTTGCTCTGGTAGGCCAAGGAGAGAATGGGTCATAGTTCAATTGGGCAAAGTCAAGTGGAAGCAGCCCAAATTTTCGATTTCAGCATTTTCTTCATTTTTTTCACATTTTTCTAATATTTTACAAGACTTACAAAACAATAAAAGCTCAAATAAAAATTTAAAAATAATAATTATTAGGAGCTAAACTATATGTAGAAATAATGCAAAAATATCACAATTTCAATGCAAACAATAGTCCATAATTTTCTAATTGTCATTCCCTCCTTTGCATCTTTAACTTGAGGTCCTTCCATCCTCTTCTACCTCAAGCACTTTACGGAAAATTCACAAATACGACATCAATTATTGGCTTCATCAAAATTCCTATATTTGACCATAGCTTGTCACAGTATTTGATAATTTTTTTGTAAATTTTCATGAAATTTGGATGAGTATTTCTTGAGTTATGAATTTTATAATGATTTGCCCTATTTAATAGTTAGTGAGCTATTTTGTGTATAAACTGTAATTTCTAATTAGGAACAATTTTAGGGGCTAAATTTCTTAGTAAAGGCATAAAAGAATTAAAAAGTAGTGGGAATTATTTGAGACTAATTGACTCCATAAAAGACGTAAATATATATGATCATGTATGCTCTTGTGTAAGTATGAATATCTGTGAAATGTGCTGAGATTATGCCTCCGCTGAACCAGATGAAAGTATATGTTCAATTCATTGACATTTCTTTTGAACTTGGAATACTTTTAAGAAATATACATATAAATAACTATAAAGATCCACTTTATTATATAAACGATAAGTTCGTGTTTTTTTGTATTTTGCGGGATGAGTCATAGATTTGCACTTCAATTGCTTTTGTTTATTGTTGTATCTTAGCAACTATAAAGATAAGTTGCAAGTGTACAGTCGTGATTGTAGCAATTTATGGGTCATCCACGGAGATAGGTTGAATTTAATCATTAGTATTGAACTACTAAACTAATCTAAAATAATCTAACTAAAACTAATATCCAATGATTGCAAACAGCCTCACAAAAATCCTAATCTAAATCACGAAATTAAAATAAAAACTATAAAAAAGAAGAAAGAAATTACCTTGACTACTTAGCCTTACTTAATGTTGAAAATTCGAATCTTGAACGAGAGATCACCTCGAGACTTCAGTATCCACCATCGATCCGAAAGAGTAATAAAGATTGAAACTTTGAATGAAAAAAATTTTTTAGGAAGACTAAATTTGAGACTAATAAACTTGAATTGAAACTAAAAGTAGGAAACTTTGAAATGAAACTAGAACTAGAAAAATTAAACAGAAATTGAAACTAGAAAAATTAAAGTTAGGACAAGAATTTGAAATTAAATTCAACTTTAAAGAATTCCTGCAATTGGAATAATCTCTCAAACTCTAAACTAATGCTATAAAAGAGAGGGAGAGAAATTGACGATTTACAAGGACCCCCAAGACCCCTTATTTATACTAGTGCCAACTCCCCAAACTTTCCTAACTATAATGGAATTCTAATTTCCAAAGAATTATTTTCCACTTTCCTAATTTCTCCCAGTTTCCAATAACTTAATCTTGCTTGAGCAAAAATTTTGGAAAATATCACATGTTTGCATAAATTCAACTGCCTCTCTTGTTTTGCTGGACTGCTTGAATTGTCATTGGGTGGCTAGGTGGATCGTGGCTCATGCGTTCAAGCCAGCCCGCAAGGAGACATGGAGCTTGCTGCTAGGCTTCGCTGCTGGTTCGGATGGAAGAGAAGCGAGTAGGCCGTGCATAGAACAGGACAGGAGAGGAGCACTGGGTTGCTTTGCCCCGAGATTCAGCTGTGCATTTTTGATCGGAGTTGGGCCGCGAGTAAGACAGAGGCACTGCTGCTAGTGGACTTCCGTCACTTAATGGCTGCTTGAAATTGGGACGCGAGCTGGCTTCTTCCGCTTTCTTTTCTTCTTCATCTACTAGACTTGTTGAGGCATGTTGGGAGAGGGAGGTAGTGACTGAAACTAACCCAATAAAATAGGCCCAACTAATGAACTCTATGCTTTGATCCGGCTGAAGGATTTGACTTCTGTCGCCAGGCCTTACATGCTTGGGCGTTACTGGTTGTTTCTCTCTGGGCATGGAGCGTTGACTGGGCTGCATTCTTCTTTATTTTTAACTCTCCATTGCACTTTTTTTACCCATATTATTTCATTGAGTCTTTATTTCCTACAAAAATCAAAAACGAAATAAAATCTAAAAATAATCCTGATTACAATTAACAACTAAGTTAGTATGCGTGCTTAAAAGGGCACTTTCGGTGTCCAAACATTTATGTGACGCTAGAGCTATGGCAAGAGAAGTGCTACTTATGTCTGATAAGGTTAGTGGAGTTTCGCGCTTGCTAACATTTTGTGAGCCTAATGTAATTTTGCTTGCTAGGGTTTGTGTGAGTAGTGATGTCTCAAGCTTGCTGAAATTTGTATGCCTAATGGAGCTTTGTTCCTGCTAGGAATTTCTATACCTGGGCAGTCTCATCCTCTAGTAGCATTTGGTAGGTCCAGTGGAGCTTCAGGCTTGCTATAGCAATCCATTATATTAGTTTGCAAGCTCAATCCCACTCTCTAAAAAAAATAAATAATAAAACAAGCATTGCTTTTTTGTATTTTTGGAAAGAACATGACATTTTATTTTCAGATAAATTATAAGTCATGATTGTCAATTGAGATATGATTACATTTGTTGGAATAAGTAAGCACGCATTCTCACTTTGGAAAGTACTTTTGTCTGACTTTGAATAAGTGGTTCAAATTTAGTTATTTTAATTCGTACTTGAGCTCACAGTGTGTGACTTTGAAGCTTTTTGTGTGTTTACATATTAAGCTACTAACATTCAAAAAGTGAAAGATAAAAAAGGTAGATGCTAGAGTTTACTTGCTAGGCTTGTGAAGTGTTAACATCCCTAATCAGTAATCATTTGATTAAACTAAACCAGTTGTCCATCAATGAGGTTGCCGTGGAAAATTCATGATTGGAGGCATTAAGAACATCCCTAGAAGGACAAGATTATGTTAATAATTAAAGGGTGTAAGTAGAAGTATAATTACATATGCTGGCTTAGTTATAGTTAATAGATTCAGGTTACAACCCAAATGACCTTCATAATACGTAACAACTTAGGTTACCAGGTAAAATACAGTTTGATATATTGTTTCGTACTACCTCACACCGCACTTTCTTATTTCTAAATATACACATAGCAAGTTCCTTTCAGTTTTTCCAACCTATCACTACTCAGCAAAAGTGACAGTGAGCATCTTGACACCATTTGATCATAAGAGTCATGGTGGCTTTCTTTAACTTCTTACTTCCTTCATGCTTGCTAGAAGGAGGGCTATTACCGATTCTTTACCTAAAATAGAAAATATAGAAACATTTTGAAATATGAGACACAACTCAGTATGTCTATCTCTATACTGCACAATAAGCTTTTCAATCAGTTAAGTTGAGCATGCTCATTTTAATTCATTTTAGTTCCAAATAAGAGGAAGAGAAAATAGAAGTAAAACTATCTTGATAGTTATTATCTAGAAGTAGAACCCAAATTTGTGAGCTCACGTTGAGGGGATAGCATACCCATACACTACAATCATTGAGTAAGGTGTATACCTATTGGACTAATCAGGAAGCTCGAGTTGAAATCACACAGTGGGTAAGGGGCATAAGTCCTGATAATTGATAATTGACAAGTTCACTTAATTACGTGAGAAAACAATGCTTAAGAATGATTAACTATTTATGTACATCAAATGAAAATTTATATTCATGTAAATTATGTGAATTTTCAGAAACTTCAAGAAATAACCGTTCCTGGATTGAAAATTTGTCTCTTACCCTATGAAATATTTATTTAATTGCTCGACAATGACGAGAGTGGCCTCAGTTCTATTACATATGCTTTATCATTTGTAAAGTTATATAATTTCCATTAGAATAATTTTAATAAATTAAAGCACTCATCCACCTTTTATACTTGTTATAATTTCCTATCAACCATTATTATGATCATCATCATCATTATCATTATTATTATTATCATTGTTATTATTAATACCACTATCTTTTCTTTTGGGTGGTATCATCAACTCCCCACTTGCATTTATTAATTAATTAATGAAATTAAATTTGATAAGTAAGTGAACAACTAATGTGGTTGGCTTGTCATGACATTAAAAAAATATTATCATATAACCCCCTCCACATTTAGGTAAATATTATTTGTAAATCATAGTTTTTAGAATTACTATTTAATCCCCCTCATCTTAAAAATTATTGTTATTTGGCCTCCAAAAGTACCAATGTGAGTTGATTAAATAATAAGAAATTTTCTATATAGGATAACAATTGCTTAGGTGAGGGGTTAAATAATAATTTTAAAAACTATAGGTACAAATAAGATTTACCCAAATGTGGAGGGTTATATGATGATGATTCCTAAAAAAACCGGTATCCATTTAAAATAAGAGAGTAAAATTATAACGCCTTAACCTTCTCTAGGTTGCGAGCCGTTACCAGGAACGACTTTAAGGATCGTTGACTAGCCCCACAAATCATCACAAACCCTTTTAGCGTGTTTTGTCCTCGCTCTCACGCAACCTGAGAAACTTCCTAAGAGGTCACCCATCATAAAATTTATCCACAAAAAGCTTGCTTAACTGCGAAGTTTTTAAGAGTGGGCTTCTCGAAAAGAAAGGTGTAACTTTAGTGATATATATAGTCACTCCAAATCCTTTTAAGCCACACTCGAGGTGTTACAATCACCCCCACTTGAAGTGTAGAACGCCATCATTGTTCTTAACCGATCGACTTATAAGTCTTCTTGACTGGCTGTCCATCCCAGTATCTTTGCCCTACTAGGTGACTGCCCAGGGCTCTCCTGTCCACTGGCATAGCTCACGACTGTAGGTCAGCTCTAATACCATCTGTAACACCCCGACCCTTCCTAGAGCACGAGCAATTGCTAGGAACGACTTTAAGAATCGCTGACTTGCCCTACAAATCACCACAAACCTTTTCGGCGTGTTTCATCCTCGCTCACACGCAACCTGAGAAACTTCTCAGGAGTTCACCCATCATAACATTGCTCCACAGCAAGCATGCTAAACTATGAAGTTCTTAAGAGTGGGCTTTCCAACAAAAAAAGATGCACTTTTGAAGATATAAGTAATCATTCTAAATCCTTTTAAGCCACACTCGGGGTGTTGCAAAAATTGTTGTGTTTCTTACTAAAACTTGGATCAAGAAAATACTAATAAAAAATACTTAAGTAAACTTTAATGGTTTCTTTAAATGATAAGAGATTTCTCCTTTTTAGCTCCTTCAAAATTATATTTCAACCCTACAAGTAGTATTTTAAAGAAGTTCGCCAACATGATGGCTCAATGGTCATTAATATTCATCTTAGCCCATCACTTTCACTCACTTTATTTGAATTGAACACCCAAAAAAAAATAAAAAATCACTTTCAATGTTCAGTTTTGCACATAAAACATAATCTAATTTTCCAACTTGAGTTTAAAGTGCCTAATGAACTTATACAGTTCACAATTTTCAAATAATCATTCTCTCCTTTCCATCTTTAACCTAACAGCACTTCCATCTTCTTGTACCTCAAGCTCCTTAATGGAAAATTCACAAATACAACATCAAGCACCAAATTCTTTCAAAATACAATAAAATTTCTTTAATTCCAACCAAGTCATGATTGTGTAAGAGCATATTCACAAGTTTATCCCTATAATGGAGCCTTCCTTAATCACCTATAAACATTGAATCATTCCAATCTCAAAATTATGGAAATAAACATCAAATTGATATAGAAAATCACTTACTTAAAGTTAAAAGAACACATTTGTTAACTAAATCAAGAACACAACTAATGAAAGAATTAAGCATGAGGTTTTCACCTTCAAAACACAAATTAAACAAGTCAATAAAGAGTAGCGGTGGTTGGCGGTGGCTAGGCAGTTGGTATATCGTCCACCCGGTTGTACAAATGCAATTGTACAACCGGGCCCACAAATTGCCCCCATGTACAAAATATAAAGAAAACCGCCGGATTTCGTCTCACTAAAAATACCCTATAGCTCACTAAGATATACTACTGTGCATCCAGTTTCGCTCACTAAAAATAATGTATATCTCACTAAAATATTTTAGTGAACTGAGACACAGTTTTAGTAAACTGATACGTACTTTCAGTGAGCACACATACCGAAACTAATATATCTTATGCACTCAAATTTTACTTAGTAAAAATATTATATAACTTATTAAATGTGTTATTGTACTAAAAAAGTGTTATTGTGAATCTGAAACTCACTAAATTATATTCTAGTTGTCTATATTTTTTTAGTGAGTTATGATATTTATTTACTGAGTTGGTGTATCATACAACCTGTTGTACAGAACCAATTGTATAATTGAATTTCAGCTCACTAAAAATTTATAACTCACTACAATACTTAGTGAGTTGAGATACAGTTTTAGTGAGCTAATACATACTTTTAGTGAGCAGATTGATCAAATCAATGCATCTTATGTGTCCTATGTTTCACTTAGTAAAAATACTATATAACTTATAAAAATATGCTATTGTACTAAAAAAAAGTATTATTGTGCATTTGAAACTCACTAAATTATATTCTAGTTGTTATATTTTTTTAGTGAGCTATGACATATATTTAGTGAGTTATGTCATATATTTAGTGAGTTATGACATATATTAGTGATTTGAACTATATTTAATTAATTCACTATATTTCTATTATACTCACAAAATATAATACAAATACCCTCATAGCATAGTAAAAAATAATTGAGCTGTAACATAACCCAAAAACTTCACAATATTATTTGTTGGCTATCTATACTATTCTTTTTAGTGAGCTATGATATTTATTTAGTGAGCTATAATAGATATTTGGTGAGCTATAAAATGTATTTTGTGACCAATATGATTTAGCGTGGAATACTAATCATTCATAATAAAAAATGAGTGAACAAACAACTTCAGTTAGCACAAATACTTTTTTATTCATATTATAAAATATGATATATTCATCTTTTAGTGAGTTATGACATACTTTTAGTGAGTTGGACTATATTTGTATTATACTAACTAAATATGCATAATATGAATACGCTTATGTCATAATAAAAGATAATATAAATATTTCTTCCTAATATTGTATTGCTAATTAAATATATTATACAGCTTACGAATGTGCCTTTACCTTTTGAAACACCAGTAGGATTACACAAAATTATAACATAATAATCAACATCAACAGCCTTAGCAACAGAACGATCTAATGTAGATATAAAAAATAAAGTATCATCTACACAAACAATATAATTTTTATGGTGAGCTATAACGCATAATTGGTGAGCATAATCTTCATTTTAGTGAGCCAAACGCTTGTGTTAGTGAGCAGAAATGTTCTGTAGTGCAAGACAATAAATTTTTTATAGTGAGCTATTATTTTCCCTGTTAGGCACAAGATTAATTATAGTGATTATATTTGGTGAGTAGAGAACTGATTTATGATTGCTGAATACAAGCTCAATACAAGTGAGCTAAATGTATTTCTTTAGTGAACCAACGACTATATTTAGTGAGCACATAACTCATATTTGTGAGCTATTATTTCTCATATGTATATAACAACAATGAAAATATCATCTGAAAAAACAACCATAACATTTGTGGTGAGCTATAATGCAAATATCGGTGAGTACACAGGTCAATCCTAGTGAGTCAAACGTTTCTTTTAGTGAGCAAAAACTGCTCTGTAGCACAGGGTGGCATATTTTTTATAGTGAGCTAAATGTATGCCTTTAGAAAGCCAACGACTATATTTAGTGAGAACATAACTCATAACGGTGAGCAATCATTTCTCATATGTCGCAAACCAAAATTTACATAATGCAATCCAGTTCAAAAATCTCGAAATTAACTTATCAAAATGCAAAACTAACAAACACAACTTTCAATCCCAAAAACAAAAACAGAGATCAAAAAAACACTATCAAACTTGACGAATAATTCCCGTTTTATGAAGATTCAATACCAATAATGACGTTAAGATCAAACCCAGCCATTCAATAATTGCTGAACATTAAAGCAATCAAAGCAGCGAAGAGTAATCGAACAATGGGGAGAATAAAAACCGCGATTTTAAAAAATTGAGGAGAATGAATTATTTTTTTTTTAAAAAAGCCTAGGGCTCAGTAGTTGGAGGACTCAAAACCGCTGTTTGTGGGTCCGGGAGGACAATTGAGTTGTCCATCCGATTGTACGTAATAAATTGCGGTGGCTAGGTGGTGGCTCAACCGGCGACTAGATGACTCCCGCAAGTTGGGCAGACAGCAGGAGGCTAGTACACAACGAACCAGGCAGGGCCAGTAGGTGGGTACAGAGGAAGAAGGGTAGAGAGAGTAAGTTGGGGGTTTGAGTCGGTAACACTTAGAATGACTGTTCTTTTTATTTAATTACACTGCAAATCAGATTTTTTTTTTTTTTTTTTTTGGGCTAGAAAAATAATCTAGCTACTCAGTTCCATAACTCAATCCAAGTCTCTCTCCCAACCCCCTAGATTTGGGCTCTTATTTGGGTTGACCTTTCTATTTCAACTAGCACATGAAACTCAACTCTTTAATTGTTGCCTGTGAAATTTGATTCCTATTTTGTTTTCTTCTTCTTCTTCTTCTTCTTCTTCTTCTTATTATTATTATTATTATCATTATTATTATTATTAGTATTATTATTATTACTTAGTACATATTTAATATTATTTATTTGTATGGTTATTTGTATTATAGTTTTATTTTACCAAAGTGTAGATAACCAAACTATATTAAAAATTCTTACTGAATATATTTAATGAAAAGTATAACTTTTAATCATTTTTAGCATAAATATATTATTTTATATTTATTTATATGTGTCGGATGATTGTATACCTAGGATTATGAAATTTTATTTGGTGCATTCATAAAAATTTCACGTGTCAAATTGAAATGCAGTGCTTAACTTTATTAATTGTGATTGATTAACATAATTAACATGGATTAGGTTCAAGCTATTACAACATTCCCCCTTAAATAAGTTCATCCTTGAAATTTGGAAATTTGACAAAAATACTTGATTTACCCCGAAAGAAGTAAGAATATTTGTTTCTCATATCCTCTTTGCCTTCAGTATCCCATGTGGCTTCTATGAGGTATGATTAGCCTATACAACTTTAGCTAAAGGGATGCTCCCCTGCAATGTTGTTTGAGTCTATGGTCTAACATTTGCTCAAGATGGCCCTCATAAACCAAGCTCTATAGGTTCTGTGACCGTTGTCTAACTGAAGCTTTTATTTTATGAAATAAGAAATGAAATATGGTGGATAATGGATATTTTATGTTTTATTTCTTACTCATCCTTAGCCATTTTCCAAGCAATCTAATGATAAGGTCACATTTGGATTCCCTAATCATTGTAACGAGCAACCTAATCCCTTGCAGCCAGGTTCTGCATTTCTTGGTGCCCCTCAACCAAAACAATCAAGCAGTCCAATAGTATGTGGAGATAATTCAGTTAATTTAAGCTCTTATTTAATGAAGTATAAATTTTGGTTAATTTGGATATCTTACGTCTTATTCTTCCTCAATCTTAGCCACCATCCAAGCCATCAAATGGTGGTAATGTCACACCTAGTACTCAAGGAACAAAACCTTGTATGGTGGTGCTCAGCATCATAAGGAATTTAAAAGGAAAAGGGATCCTACCAATGAAGGCACTTCCGTACAGGATAACAAAAGGCAAAAACAGAGTGAAATGAAGCAGGTATATTAGATTATTTCTTACATCAGGTGGTGCTCAAATAGAATATTCATTGAAAAATGTGATTATGTTCTTATATGCATGTTGTGATTTCACATAAATTGGTGTTTTTTTCCCTAGTTGAATTATGTTGGGATAGAAATACTAGTTGAAACAGTTATGAGAAATCATCCTAATGAGGTTCTACAATATCGTTCTGCAAAGAAAAGGGAACTTATTGTTTACTACCTAGCAGGAGTGGTACACATTATAACCTTTTTTTCCTGAGTAACCGAGTACTCTATGTTTGTTATAATCTTTTTTAATGCATACATCTTTCTTCTGCGCTATAGGAATATGCAAATTGGACAAATGTCAAATGTCATTTTTCGTGATAAATTGGACAAGGGTGTATGTTTATGTTCTCTTCTACACTGGTTGCTACTATCTTTTGGATAAAGATCTTCGAATATCAATTGCTAAATATTTTATGGTTTATGGATAGTTGGAGTTCAAGCATTAGTTGATAGTCTTCAAACGATTCGGGGATGTTGAGTTTTGTGTGGAGTTTTTCGAATGTTGGTATTAGGAGATATTAGAAATCATAATCATATATGTATCTTTGTTAAGATAATATGTTGCATTTATTACTTACCTTAGTAGGAGTTTGTATAGGATGCCCTTTTCCATACTTTGTATCATAGACGATTTTGTACTGTTATTACTCTGGTAATATAAAGGAGGACGCAGGCTAGAGGAGAGGCAGAGGAAGATTTCTCCCTAAACACAAAGCTCTACATGGTATCGGAGCCAATTAACAAGATATCTCAATAGCACAATATCATAAACATTGTGGCTATGGCAGGCGATAGCACAGAGAGCACAGAAGATGAGCAGAGCAAAGTGGGAAATAAGGAGATTGACGCCAATGACCCAAGATCACCTTATTTCCTCTCTAGCTCGGACAATCCGGCCAATATAATATCCCCAATCATTCTAGATGGTGAAAACTATGCGAATTGGAGCCGTGTGGTAACCAATGCTTTGAAATCCAAAAACAAATTTGTGTTTGTAAACGGCGATATATCAAGGCCGGATGACAACTCCCCAGATGTGCATGCCTGGGAAAAGTGCAATTCAATGGTTATAGCTTGGCTTTATAATGTAATCGACAAAAATCTTCACGGTTCGGTTGCCTATGCTGAAACTGCAGATGAGATCTGGAACGATTTGAAAGAACGCTATTCTCAGCGAAACGAAATTCGTATTCACCAACTGAAGAGGGAAATAACCCTTACAACTCAAGGAAACATGAGTGTATCAGACTATTTCACAAAGTTGAAGACATCGTGGGATGAGCTCAGTGCTTACCTGCAGTTACCAACCTGTAAGTGTGCGAAAGAGTCCAACCTTAACAGACTACAAGAATTAGAAAAGGTATATCAGTTTCTAATGGGGCTGGACACAAAGAAGTATGGCACACTTAGTTCAAACATACTTCCAATGGAGCCTCTACCCAATATGAACAAGGTCTATGCTGCCCTTCTTCGAGAAGAACGGCAACAGCAGCTGAGCAAAGGAACAGATCCAAGGTCATTCGCTGAAGGTGCAGCACTAAAAGCCACTGTCCAGAACAGACCGAGGCAAGGTGGGCGACCAAGGTGCTCTCATTGCCAAAAATTGGGGCACGAAAAAAGTCAGTGTTTCGAGATAGTCGGTTACCCACCGAATTGGGGAGCTAGGAGAACAAATCGCAACAATCAGGGCGGAAATCGTGACACTTACCGAAGCTAGAACAATGGAGACAGAGTGCACGACAACGGGCAGCAGATTGGCGGCGAACCCGACTGACAGCGAGCGGTTTTCAGACCTCCGGCAAGCGGTGCTGCAAACTTCATTGGGGCTCAGGAAGAGGAAGGGGACCGGCCAGAAACGGGTGAACCCAGAGGAGCAAAGGGGGCAGCGTTTGAGGCCAAGTACGCTGGGTTTAGTCCCAGCCAGGTAGAGCCTAAGAGCAACAATTCGTACGTAGAAGTTATGATATCCATGGGTCACAACTCGATTAATATTCCACTTATGAATGGTCTACCAGATAGGTGGTGACTTTTTAAAAAGCCTAACCTAGTCCACAATTGATTGTTTCGTAGAAAGTCTCTTCCGTAAAAGTGCACCGTAAGATAGGAGTTAATCTTCTAAGGAGCAACAATCAGTCTCAAATGCTCTAACAATCATATCTGTAGGGCAACCAAAAAAAAAAAAAGAAAAGCAAAAAAAATTATTGGTATTGACCTGGAAAACCTGCCTAGGTTACTAGGCCCGGAACTGGGAAAAAGACAGGAAAGAAAGACGAATAAAAAGGGAACAATTGGCCAAAACCAAGTCATGGCCCACTAAAAGCCCGTTCGGGTTTTCTACCTTCTGGGATGTTGGGTCAGGGCAAGGGATCTACAAAGAAAAATGGCCCATTGGGCCATCAGTTATTACCTCGAGCAGCAAGGAGCTTCCCAAGAAAAATTGATTGGGATGGTGGCGCAGATAGTCAAGATAAAGGATGGTTTCAACAAGCACAAGAGGAACGGGAGTACTCCCGTGGCAGATGCCATCTACAACCATGAGAAGTGTAGCGGGGCCTCTGCCATTAGAACCCCCTACAGATAAGTAAGAACCTAAAAGGCATAGCATTATAGCACGGTGCCGATGCATGCCTCCTAATGCATAGCTATGCCCTTTCTTAAAATGAGTAATTAGCGATAAAAAGTCCTTATCAATTATAACAGAAGACACATCATCCAAGCTTAAGCCTAAAAGCTAGTAGTATTGGGCAAACAAGTGTTTTGAGGATGCAATGACTATGGGTGGATAATAAAGAGGAAATCATAAAATCACACTAAACTCTTTAGCTAGAGGCATAATTCATGGGTCCCAAACCTAAACAAGTGGAGTTCTGGGTCCTAAAAAGTCATGGCAGCTCTGAGAAAGGTCTAAGAAATTTTGACCTAACGGAAGCTAGGAACGGCATTCAACCCAAGGCTTTTTAGCTTATTATCCTCAGAATCAAGTGCAGGAAGCCATGACGACAAGCTCTTCTTAAAAAACATGATATTCTTTTTTGTTGTTTTACTCAAGAAACGTGACATAACTGATGTGCAAAATGCTAGGCTGAGGCAGCTTTTGTCGTATAAAAAAAGAAGTCCTATTAGCATTGGACTAAGGATCCTGCCTGCGATTCGCTGAGTAATCCAGACTTGTATAGATCCTTGGTCACAGTACCAGACCAAGTTTAAGTGGACTTGGACTCCCGGGATCCAGCATGAACCCGGTTGGGTTCCCTAAGGGCCAATCGAGTTCGTAAGTTTTTTGTGTGTTTTGTTGCGCTCTTGGCTATGTATTACAAATGTATGATGGTTTGTTGGTCAGGACCACTAAAAGCTCCTTACACTTATGGTTATCTTTTGCTTTTTTTTTTTTTAAGGGGGGGAGTGTGGGTTGGGCCTTGCATTTTTTTGTTGTCTTGTATTTTTGGCACAAAAGTCAAAGTATATTGCATAATAGCATCATACATAAGTCCAACAAGATAACCCTATTCATCACCCTGAAATCCACTACTGCTTTCACCAAAAAAATAGCCAACATAGCGCTACAAAGCACCGAAATTAACTGAGGATCGGCTCATTCCTACAACGAGGCAAGAACTACCCTCCGGAACCCAAGAGTGGTAAGAAGGCTCGCTAAGCATGGTCCCAAATAACCAGTCGTCGTATAAGATCTAGAGAATTCGAGGTTCCCTTAAAGAGCAAGTAGTAGCATAAGAATCCCAAGGATCGTAAATCTGAAGGGGTTCAACTTCCACTAGAGAATCTAGATGAGGCCTCGTCTCGCCAGCATGAGAACATTCTGGAATGTCCAGAGCCTGCGAAGGATGATGTCTCCTTGATTGAGACCTTTTAGGTGGTGCTTGTCCGGTAGAATCCTTAGGCCCCTTGTGCTAGAAAAAAAACATGATATAGACAAAAGCAAACAGAAAAGGAAGAAAGGTGAACAAAATGGGAGGAATACCTCATCTGTCCAAGGATGATAAGAGGTGAAGAGGTTTACAAATGCCTTAGCCGCAGACCGAAAGTCGCAAAGCATCATGCGCGATTCCTCCCGGTATTGCTGAAAGAAGGGGGCTAACAAAGTAAGTACAAGAAATCATCTAAGGAAAGAAGAGAGGCAATGTACTTACCCCCGTAAAAGTGTGACAAAAAGAAAGTTCGGGCACTCAGACTCCGGAAACAATGGGATCTTTACATACTGCTCTGACTTCCCTTTCGAGGCCACATTAATGTTCAAGTTTAGCAAGGAGCATCGACATGGGTACCCTAAAAAGAGAAGAGGAGATGAGAAGAACATCACTTAAATGTCAAATCAAATGAAAAACATGGACACTAGACTACAAATGGGTTATAATTCGCTGAACATATGCCACGTAGTTGTCCTCATGGTTGATAAAGACAACACAATGGCGCCCGCCTTCACCAGCACTATGTCTGCTACGGATAGCATTCTAGTGTAAAACATAGAGCACGAAGGAACCATGGGAATGTAGGGAGGCCATTGGTTGAGGCTTTGGATTGATACTTTCTCACCTAAATACCAAACGAAGCAAAAAGGCCCTTCCATCATAATTCTTCTCTAGGTTTAATATTGAACCACTTCGACTTCAAGGGGAATCGCGCGAGCACCCTACGGGTGAAGTTAGCGTACAAAGCACTAAAATCACAACAAAGTGTAAAGAATGATAAGCAAAACTAACTATCATACCATGATAAGGTTATGCATGGCCCTCCAAAGGTGTTGCAAGCTTCCGATCAAAACTTTTGTCGAATTTAGATATCATTGGTTCAATGAAAGCATCACCGAAAAATGATCAGATGCCTGGGATCCAGGAGGTAGATTTGGGAAATATTCATAGAACCAAAGCTGCAAGAAAATTACGAAATAATTATGGGAGTTCCCAAAATGAAAAGTGCAATAGAAAAGTTGGGGTTTATTACCTCAATCACCCTCCACATACCGCTGACGGGTAAGGTAGAATTCTTTTCACCTTGGGTAGTATTGGTATTACGAACCCTGCTCTGCATGTCTTAGATAAAAGTGGCATATGCAGCCACTCCCCAGTTCAAGTGCCACACTTTGTCTAAGTTAACCATGCTAGCCAAGTAAAGAAAATAACAATGGTTACCTAGTTAAGCAAAAACATTGGTGTTAGGGAGTAGAGCAAAAAAACAATGGTTACCTAGTCAAGTGTGTGGGCCGCCCAACCAACATCATCTTACATCAGTGAAAAGAGGATAGTGTAGGAAAAGCTGCCACCATATGGTATATTTCACATGACTGTGCCAAAAAGCTTGAAAAGGTATGCTCGAACATGATGAAAATCTTCTTATACACTAAGGGATCACCAGAAAACGCAAGATATGTTAGTATAGCAAAATCAAAAGGGATAATAGTCATCTTCTTGAAAGGCAAATGAAGGGTGTGAGTGGTATCCAAAAATCTTTCAGCAATCTCACGAGTGACACAGCGATCCGTCAGTTGGGATATCCAACCTAAAGCCATATAGAAAGATCCAAATCCCACATTTTTTGGAACAGTTCTCCCTATACCTGAGATCAGTTATGAACTTTCTAGGGGTGGAAAGGAGGAGGAAAATTAAACCAAAGAGTTTGATAAACAAGAGGAATGAAAAATATCTTAAAAGAAGGAGAAGAACATGTACCTTTGTTGCAGTAACTTGGCTCAAGCTTGGCATTCAATCTCCATAAGAAGATTGGTGCTATCTCAAGCTTAAACGGGTCTCCATTCTCTTTTAATGAAGGAGTCCTGTGCAAGTGTCACTTAATGGGATCGGCAAGGGGGATGAGCTCTTCTAAAACTTATATTTAAAAGCACTTACAAGTAATGACAACAAGAGGAAGCAAACTGAAATAAGAGCAGAAGGAGAAGCATGATGTAGGTGGGGCTTAAATACTCTCCAAGCCAAGCTATTTATAGGCAAATGAGAAGGAAGAAGCCAAGGGAGGACGTGGCCAAGGTCCTTACTACCCACATGCATATATTCCTTCACTATGAGTTAAAGTGCAAGCAAACAAGAAGCAAGAGCAAAGAGGTGTCAAGCACAAGCACCCAGTCAGGTTCCCAACTCATTACATGGCTATGTTCCCTCAACAAAGAGCCAAATACTCAAACAAAAAGAAGACAAGCCACAGGGACCCGACTAAGTTCTCTACATGCATGGAACTCATAAGCATTAAAAGAACATAAGCATACAAACAATGAGGAAAAAGCAAAGGTAAAGAAAGTGGTCAAAAAACTTGGTCGAGTTCCCTATCATCACATAGTTGTGTTTCTCTTGAAAATAAAAAAGAGGAAGAAGTCAAAGCCAAGGGGATCCAAGGGGTTCTCTACATCCATAAGCATCCAAGGCAAGTCATGCATATTTAAGAAGAAAAGAATGAAATGCTTATGAAAGCATTTAAAGAAGAAACCAATGGATAATCAACATTGATGAGCATCCGGAGCATACATGCAGAAAAGAATAAGTCAAAAGCTAAAGCCGATAATTTTGACATTTCATCGATAAAATTAGTTTAATTGGTAAAAATATCTGCTACTGCAGCGATGCAGAGTAAATAAGGAAAAATCAAGAGTATACCCAACTAGCATAAGGGTCTGCTACTCCAGTAATACATAAACCTGCTCGATCGACAAAGACTCACCACTCCAGCAATATAGAGAGATAAAATTACCTGACCAGCATAATATCCGCTACTCCAATGACATAGAAACCTGCTTGAATAGCAAAAGGTCCGCTACTCCAATGATACGGAGAGATAAAGTTGTGTGATCGGCAAAAGGTTCGCTAACTCCAGTGATACGGAGAAAATCACAAGTTTGTTTGACCGGTAAAAAGCTCCACTACTCCAACGATACAGAAACCTGCTCGACCAAAAAAGGTTCGCTTCTCCAACGATGCTGAGAGAAAAAGTTGTCTAAGCAGCATAAGCTTCTGCTACTCCAACGACAGGGAGAGATAAAGTTGCCTGACTAGCATAAGGGTTCGCTAATCTTGCAATACATAAACCTACTCGACCGGTAAAGGGTCCGCTACTCTCACAATACGGAGAAATAAATTCATGAATTTTCCTGACTAGCAAGAAAAAGGCCCGCTACTCCAAAGGTAATGAAATTCACCAATCTGCCAAGTCAAGCATAAATGCATTAGGCAACATCACAACAAAGATAGACAAGAACCAAGTCTCAGGATCCTTAGCAATCGAAAGCGAATTCTACATCATCACAACGAAACATACAACTACACAAAGCAACTATTACTTTAACCTTCGCTACACTCCAACTCGACAAAAGTGGGGGCTAGCTGTAGATGTCTAAAAATGGCATCTTATTTTTTAATTGCCCATCCTATTCTGTAACCCTTCAATGGGGCCCCTCACCCCACCCCTCGTCTTTATGGGTATGTATCACTATACTATTTTGTATGTGCATTTTTTTGACAAAAACTATACTTCAACTTGTGTATTTGGGGGCCCAACATAGTTATCCTTGAATTCGAGTCCAAAAGGCCAATAAAGCCCACAAGCCCAAAAAGCCCGAATTGGTAATGTTCAGTGTCCAATTGAGATCCACTCTAGGGAGTATAAGCTTATTAATTCTGCATATCAACATTCTTCATTTAATAAGCTTCTTAATGAAAATTATTCACCACAGTCCGATAAGCAACATGAAAGATATAAGTCGAATATTTGGGCGTGTAATGAAAAATAACACATGTTTACTAATTTGCTTACATCTTATTTCACATGTATCTAAAAATTATGAAATTAGTTTTATTATAAATTAGATACAATAGGATTTCGAGGAAAAAAGAATCACCCAAAACAAACGTCAGACGTGAAAGTTATGGCCAAGATAAATTGGACTGTCAGCAGCTCAGGCCAGGAACCCAGCCATGTCCTCTAGCTGGGAACTCGACCAGGATCCCTATTTCCGAGTCTGTTTCTACCTAAGTAGGATTAATTAACTAGAATTCTAGGCTAATTAGTTTACCTAGACTAATTAGTCAGAATTCTAACTGAATTAATGCACATGTTTAGATCAACCTTAATGAGACTAGGGTTAGGTCTCCTTTCTTTAAACTGACTTGGACTATCCCCACAATCACTATAAATAGGGGGCTACCCCTAAGGGTTAGAGGCATTGAATTGGCATGAATTCCATATCAAAACGTTTCCATCAGCTAGAGGATCAAATCAAATTAGCCTCAAAACAAATCAAAAAAAAAAAATTAGAGATAAGAGAGCATTAAAATTTATGAGAGAAACACTCCATACATTGGAGGGGGGGAGAGAGAGAGAGAGAGGTGGGCCACCAATTAAAAATGCGCCACTCTGCAAGGTTTCCAAACAAATCAAGTAGGTTGTCCTAAGGGCAAAGACTCTACCTTTCTCTACGCTTCTACTCTATTTCTTTTTTTGATTTTAGATTCTAAATTAACAAAGATGTAATCTTTTTGTAGTTCACTACTTGCTGTAATAATTTGAACAATTTTCCTTTTGCTTACGTTTGGATGACATTGTATTTGGTTATATGAGTCATTTTAATTTGTTTCATGAATGTAGACGCATTGTTCAATCTATTTAAGGAGAGAGAGAGCCAAAGCAGAATGAGTGGTAAGAGTTTTCACACCTCAGCTCATGTGGGACAAGGTGATGTGTGGTGGGTGCTTGACTCAGGGGCATCCCATCACATGACTTCCAATTTTGAGAGTTTGACAGACTTGTATACACTTGCTGAACCAATATACATTACTATTCCTAATGGGTATAGTGTGTTGGTTGAAAAGGCCGGCACAGTTGTCATTACTCGTAGTCTGGTTTTGAGGAATGTGTTGTACATTCCCACATTCACTTGCAATTTAATTTCTATTCGACAATTGACTAGGGATGAAAATTTTAATATTACTTATGGTGCTACACATTGCATTATATAGGACCTCACCTCGAAGAAGCCGATTGCAATGGGTGGAGAGAAGAATAGGGTATATTATTTGAAGAGTGCGGGAGGATCAGTTTTTGCAGCTATTCAGAATCAAAAGTCTGAATTATGGCACCAGAGAGTTGGGCATGCATCATTTGGTAGCTTATTTTCATTAACTAAGATTCGTGATTTTCAATTGAATAAGAACGGTATTGGATGTTGCGATATATGTCACAAAGCTAAATAGACTAGAGGCGCTTTTCCTCTTAGCTCTTCAAAAGCAAGTAAAACATTTGCCTTAATACATTGTGACTTAGGGGGACGGTGGATGTCATTATTTCTTGAGCATTGTAGATGATTATAGTCGTGCTATTTGGGTTTTCTTATTTAAGGATAAAACCAAAACCTACTAATACATTGTCAACTTTTTCATTATGGTGAAAACTCAATTTGGGGTGTCCATCCGACGGGTGCTGAGTGATAATGGGAAAGAATTTATTAATGGCCCATTGCAATCTTATTTCCTAAAAAATGGTGTCATACATGAAACTTCTTGTGTGGATACACCCCAAAAGAATGGCAGGGTTGAACATAAAACCGACATATCTTAAATGTAGCACGAGCTTTACGTTTTCAAGCCTCCTTGTCTTTGGATTTTTGGGGTGAATGTGTGTTGACCGCATCTTATCTTATAAATCGAACACCCACCAAACTTCACAATTACAAGACCCCACATGAGGTGTTGTTCAATAAGGTACCTAGCTATGAACACCTTAAGGTGTTTGGATGTTTGTGCTACGCTCACATATATGGTAAGGGAAGAGATAAGTTCGATGCTAGGGCTACAAAATGCATCTTTGTTGGCTGCCTACATGCTCAAAAGGGGTGGAAGGTCTTTGATTTGGAAACTAATCGCTTGTTCACCTCCAGAGACATGGATTTCTATGAAAATATATTCCCTTTCACTTCAATGCATGCTCAGTCCTCAAATCAGGTTATCTCCATGGAGACCCAGCAACATGTGCCTGATAAATACAAAATAATATCTTAACAAAGATACATATATGATCAAGCAGTTGTGTGGTACTATCTCTATCAAACTGTTACATTATTTCTGCATCTTCCACCTGTCTGCTTACTAGCCTGAAAATAAGAAAAGTGATCTACCTGATGTGATCAAACATAGGCAAGAAGCTCTTTGTGTTTTGAAGTAAAGGAAACCTGAAAATTTGTAGTCAGTTCATGGAAAACCTTTAGAGACTGTGTGAATTGTTTTTTAATCATGAATTATATATGCTTCAACCATGTTGAGCAATATGATGCTTCAACTTGCAGTAAGGGAAGAAGTAAATTTGTTTTATTCTTCTCATCTCGAAACTGTAATATGATCTCACTACCAGTTGCTACTAACCCCCAAAAAAGATTGATTTTGTATTGTGATCGTACTACTTGGTTGTAATTTGATGTTGTCTCAAATTTGATGTTGTACATGAGATGTTTACTACCCAATAAGGCGAGAAGTCTTGGACTTGTAATTTAATGACATGTTAAATTTGTAATGTGATCTTATCGTCCGATTGCTACTAACTCAATTTTTTCTTTGATGTTGTAATGTGATCTTGCTGCCATTTGCTACTGCCCATAAGCTCCTTGGAAACCCATTTGGAATATGTGTGAATTATTTTACTACCCAGCAAGAGAAAAGCTCCTTGGAGTTGTAATTTGGTGTCATCTCAAATTTGTAATCAAATCTTACTACCCGGTTGCTACTATCCCCAAAATCATCTTGATAGTGTAATGTGGTCTTTACTGCCCAGTTGCTACAACCCAGAAACTCCTTGAAAAATCATTTAGAAACTTTGTGAATCATTTTAATGTTACGAAGGCAACAAGCTGCGTCGGAGTTGTAAGGCAATGGACTGCGTGAATAACTTTAACTCAACTTTGATAAGTCTTGATCTCTAAGCCTGAATGTGAGAAGACATTTAGAGCAAGAACGACAACATGGATTATATGATACACATGAGATTGTCACACTATATGTGAAACAACAAAGTATGCCAAAGATACTTGAAAATTTTAGTACATTTGTCAATGTTACTATGCATTTTGAGCATATACATATATTTCTCTTTTTTCAGCGTCTTGGTTTGATATTTAATTAAGTTCCGGTAGAGTTGTCTAATTATTATTTTAATTAATTGGTTCCATATTTTTAGGTTGCAATCAAGGGCAATGTGCAACATGATGAGCTAGCAAATGAGGTTCTTGAAGTGAAGC